>JABANP010000606.1:0-28959 GCA_013115135.1 Perkinsus olseni
TTCCGATACGTAAAGATACCGTATCCGGCCCCGTCATCATTTTCAGTGACCACGACTTTTTCAACACTTCATTCTCAGCCCCCGCGAAATTTTGCTCAACACAAGTCAGGTCAACCACACAAGATAACGGATCTGCCGAACTTCGTGCACCCTGGGTGGCCCCTGTGGTTGCATCACTAGTTGAGGCCTTTGACTGCGAAGTGCAGCCCACCTCAATAGTGTATGCGGAAGCCCTCTTAGATGAACCACCTTTACCGGTGCTTGAAGCTCGATCCGTACCTTGTGGCCTCTGACCTGAAATGAGCGGGGAAGGACATACATACTATAAGTGACCTTGCTGAGAACATCTCCTACATCTCACCGTAGGAGAAATTGCACAATCTGCCAGTCGATGCCTGAGTCCACAGCGAGAACATCTCTGGGCCATATCTCCCGGCTTTTCACTCCTGCAATAACGCCAAGAATGTCCGGGCTGTAGGCACCTACTGCAAGTGCCCGTGAAGGACGATACTGCTGATTTTCCCTTACCAGCAGCAGCCCTCTTCGGTGCCAAATCCGGCGAACTTTTGGCCTCCCATCGATTTTTCCCAGAGCCCAGCTGTGACTCGAAATGCATAGCTTCCCCTCGCAATTCTTTATACGACATACGATCGACCGCCTTCCCCAGGCTCTCTATAGCTTTCGATAATTTCGGTAACAACCCCATTCTCGCTCTCACACACTTCTCCAATTCCAAATGCTGCTTACCGAATACCGAACATAATAAACTTGACTCCTTATCGATACGGACGAAATAGTCTTCCACCCGTTCATCTTCTTTCTGTGCCAAGCGTTCCCAACGCAATAATGCTTCCCCTTTATTAAATGTGCCAGAAAATCTATCATCGAGATATTCCCAAACTCTCATCACGATATCCGAACTCGATATCCCTTCTGATAACTTCTCTCTTATCATGACATTAATGTCATCTCTAAGCGGCCCCGAAAAATTCCGAAGTATATAATAAAGTTCCGGCTCCCCCTTCAGATGATAAATAGCGATCGAGTCAACAACTTTCTGCTTAAATATTTCATACGGCAATTCTGCCGTGGGTCGAGACCACGGAGCCCCCAACACCAAGTCCAACTTATTCCAATCGATCATATTTTTATTTCCAGAGCCACCACCATCAGTACCACCACCATCATCTGCGCTATCCACTTTCTCTCCCAAGAATAACTCTAAAGCCTTTTTCCAATCCTCATGACGATCAAGATGCCACTCAACCCCTGATGACCGAGCAGAGGCTGTCGCCTGCTTGGCTAAATATTTCCCAAGGAAGCGAACCCATTCCCCTGTCAGACCCTCTACTTGGGCGGCATCAAGAATAGCCCCATATATTACCCGTGCCCTCTCTTCAACTCCAGATATCTCCCCTTTTGACATCCATCGTTGAACCTTGGCCCGGATAATTGATACCTCTCGATTGAAGGCTCCTCTCTTCTCAACTTCCAGGTAGAGATGCTGCATCTCCAGGCTGAGATCCATACCTGGGATCGGCGCTATCACGGCATCTCCGAAGACGGCGTCGGCGAATCCTGCATCGGGTACCATTTTGTTGAGATTATAGATAACGCAACATGACAACTTGAGCCAAGATGGCTACGTTAGTAACCGACCTCTCCTCTAGAACCTCTGATAATAAGTGCCTCTGTAAACCTCTAATGACAATAGCTGACGGCAAGACTACATGATCTTGCACTCTTGCTATTCCTCTACAATCAATATATAAATACTCAACAGTTTTCAATGCCCGAGACAACCTCACCAACACCATCGATATTCCTCATCCGCCACGGCCAATCAGAAGCCAATGTAGCCAACTTGATAGTCAGCAACCCCGAAGTGGGCTGCAGCTCCTATGGCCTCACTGATGCTGGCCGTGAGCAGGTGAGGGCCTCCGCTAGAGGCTTCCTCCGCGAGTACGGCGACGCTACTTCGAACGTAGGGGCCTCCGATCGACCACCGTCGTGAATTTTCTGTTTTTTCAGATGGAAATTGTGTCGTCGGATTTTCTACGGACCAGGCAAACGGCGGAGTTGTTTGCTTCAGAAGTGGGGTTCCCTGTGGATCGGATCCAGTTCGACACTCGGCTGCGAGAAAGATACTTTGGGTCGATCGACATGACATCTGACGGGTCCTATGCGAAAGTGTGGGCGAGGGATGCTCAGAACGAGAGCCTCGAGGACTATGGGGCAGAATCGGCCGACAGCGTGGCTGCTAGGGGCGTGGCTGTGGTGAAGGACCATGTCAAGGTGATACACGGGAATGGGGTCACTTGGTCATAGTTCCTAGGTTTGCTACACGGGACTTAACGTGTTGACTATTCTCGTCGTGGGTTCGGAGGACGGGACGCTGAGTTCTGTGAGAGCAGCCTCTCGGTGCTAGGGTTGCACGCCGTACCGGTTACGCTAGCGGCCATCCCTCGCTCGATCGTTAACTCTTTGACAGTGTCTCGGAAGGATTTGTTAATCGGCGCCCTTCAGTGAGACTCGTCACTGGCTTCCCCATCGGCATTCTCTTCGTTCTGTTGGCTTGCTATACTTGGCGCGCCAGTTCCTAGATGGCTGCACCGTGTGCGTCTCCATCACTTCTGACGAAATGCTGTTTTGCATCCTTATTTCGTGTTTCAGAGTGGTTGCAAGGCCCTTGTGCTGGTCACGCACGGAGATGTGCTGCAGATCCTCCAGACAGCTTTAATGGGACTACCACCCAATCAGCACAGGACTGCGGTAGATAACATCAACCAAGGGGAGCTCAGGCGTGTCCAGCCTAAGATACCCCTCACCGACTGAATGTTTAGTTTCTCACCTTCACCTCTGTGCTGAGTCCGTAACGCAGTCCGAGCGGCAGAGGATCTGTCGTCAGCCCCCTTCAAAGTCCCATTCACCATGCCTGAGCTGCGATTATTCCACCTTCCCACGGGCCCGGCCAAATCTGTGTCGACTCCGACCGTGGATAGATACGTGCCATACGGTAATAATTGGTCGTTGAATGAGAAACCACCTACGCGTTCTTATTATTCAACTCACCGTGGCCTGCTTCAGTTTGGGTCCCCAACCCTCCCGCTACCCTTAGCGCTTGGTTCACGGCTCAGTCCGACGGAGCGGAGCGGAGCTCAATCTCGCCTTTCGTAAGGAGCTCCCCAGCCCCGCATACGTGAAGAACTATGCAGGTCCTCCGGCCTTTGAGTAGATGCCTATCAGACTCGCACAGGAGGCGGGAGCTGCCCAACCCGGGACTACTACGAAGACCCATCACTAGTTCTGGGAGAGGAGGGCTTCCTTCCCATGGGTGAGCAGAACCCGTCTATGAGCTGGCGTTTATCGTTGGGTATGCGGTGGTGGTGTGGTAGATACTCTAAAGGAATGGTTCAAGCGACACGGTCGGCCGAGCCACGGCCATTTACGATTCGTACAGAGGGATGCCGATAAGGCAGCTAGGGAAAGGAAGCTTCGCTTGGTAAGGAAGCCCCTCCGTAGCTTGAATGCCATATTACTGCGGGTGTTGCAAATATTGGAGCGGACTTTTCTCGTGAGGAGATATCCATCTCGCGCTACAAGCAGAGATCGTCGGAAAGGACTGCTGCCCGTCCCCAGCGGGATGAATAGTTGGCCATGCCACTCCTCCCGACGCCTTCGTTGCTAAGGCAGTGCGCGCATTATACTCTGAGCACGGTACCGCCTCGGTTTCGGGCGAGGGATCGTGATCTCATCTAACTGTCTGGCCACAGCGGCAGCAGTAGGCCTTGATATCTCTACACTTTGAGTCTCATAGTTGTACCGTTCGAAATAACGCCCTTCCTCAGATGCGGACTCAGTCGGCTTTCATCGAGCGTCGTGTCAAGAAGTCGCGGCTGTTGCTGAGTTCTAGCGAAGCCCACTATCATGCACTCAAGAAGGCCAAATGATTATGATCATGACTCACCACTATACTAACTATCCCTCCCGGTGTTCTACAAACTTAGTGTTGAGTTTGTCGTACCAGCCTTGAGACCAGTAGAGACACTGACCGGTATCAACTCCGTGTCGCAGGTTCGATTTTTCACGATGTTGTCTTCGTTTGTCCCAAGTCGGACAAGACTCAGCTGGGTCCTTCGGCGGCCCTCAGTATCTGCTGTGATGTTCCTGGCCACCCTCATCACCGCTGACTGGGCCTTGTTTATTTTTACAGAGGTGCTCCCATAGGAGCTTCTCGTTACTTGCCTCAAACGCTCCTATGCAGGTCCTGCTGGTATTCCACGCCCGGGCGAGGTTGCTAGCCGTTCTGTCTGTCCTCTGCCCCCTCATCTCCTTTGTCGGGTAATACTACCAGCATTACCGCAACGTTGGGGCTACCAGAAAAACCTGCACACTGCACTATCAATCTGATATTCCACATCAGTTGTCTCGTCCGTATTGATCGATTCTCCGCGAGAGTGTCCAGACTCTGGATTCCAGAGCCGTATGACTAGATATGGTTGCTGCAGCGGGGTATAAAATTATGCGATATATTCCGGAGGCGTAGTACCAAATTTTCCGGTAAAATTGGTTCATATTTGACCCGGTTCTTCGTGGAACCTCTATCAGGTACATCACCCCTATCAGTAGCGTAGTTCAAGCGTTCAAGGCTCGAGACGCGTCCAACTTGCCTATGCCCTTCCTGCTCAGCCAGGTAGCTGACTGCATGCTGCTGGCAGCAGCAAGGGTCCTTTGTCTTAGGCCTTCCTCTGCCTTATCTCCATCTCCTATGGTGTGTCGGTGAATTCCCCTCCAATATGGGCCACCAATCTTTTCGGTCTAACCACCCAAGCTTTGTGGATGGCAGCGGCCCGATGGATATCCGGCGCGGCGTCATCGACTGCCGGTGATGCTGAAGAGGCCGGCGAGAAGTAAGTTTTTCAATGGCTTTGAGCAGTAGAATGTTCATGCAATGGTCAGGTCAGGTCGTAGTGCTGACCGGCGGTCGTCTATGAAATCCCTCCCCGACTTGGACGGGGCAACAGTGTCCTCCCCAGTGCCGCCACCACTGTACTCGGCCCTCCTAGCCACCTGTCTTGCATGCCTGACTCTAACCATATTATCTATCATACCGACCAGGGTCGTTGGTACGCTCTATGGCACCGGATCCGTCTCGTCAATCGACGGTCCCTTCAGGCTTCGCCATGTGCCTGCAGGGTATCATCCTCAGTGCCTCACCACTAGCCCGTCTGGGTGCTGTTCTGGACAGCCGTAACGCCGACAGCATCCCCTTGCCCATATCCCTCAACATGGTCCTAGGTAGCGTACCGTTCCATTCGTAACTCGTGTCGGGTCATCTTGCAATCGTCCAGGTAACATGCTGTGGAGTATGTTTGGCTTCTATGTAAACGACCACGTCATCTTCCTCCCGAGCGTCGTAGGCTACGTAAGTCTACAGTGGCACCCGTCTCCCTCTGTTGCCATAGCAATGGCTCCCTTCAGACACTGGGCGTGACACAGATCGTGGTGATTATGTGGTGCTGGGGTTACCTTCCATACGACCTCTCCTTCCTTAAGTAGGTCTTCCCTGTGCGGCTCTGACGACGACAGCCCCTCGCAGGTGCATCTTCAGTCGGAGCAGGAGGAATCCAGAAACGACTGTTGAGATGGCTGTGCGGGAGGAAGACCCGGAGTATGCCGATACTCAGCGGGGCCTACAACATACGGACAGTGGTGAAGATCCAGGTAGGCTGACAGGACTCGCACTCGGCCAGCGGCAGGGGGGCCGGGCTGTGGGCCATCCCTGGTCCTCGACCGATGTCAACTGCCTCATTGACCGGGCATCGGCTCTCGATGTAGCATGCCTCTCCTCTCAGAGACTTCGAGCGTAGAGATGAAGGAGAGCAGCAACAGCAGAGTGTCATCTAAGCTCACTGATCTCGAATCAGGTGAGTCTTCCATCACGATACGTCACAGTGCGTTAGAGTCGGCTGTCAGGTTCTCTCACGCGGAAGGACAAGAGGGCAGCAGTGGCCGAAGGGTTAGAATGAGCTGCTGATAGCCTCTCCCCTCTGGGTACCGTCCATAGACACATTTTTACCGCTTGACTCTACAATACCATTCTTCGGCTTGAACCCCTCCATGCGCTTGCGTTTGAGTGGTGTCATAGTTCATGGGTGACGACGAGCATCCCCGATAGTGGTGGGGTTACCGCGGTCCGAGTTTGGAGGACAGTAGATCGTGCTTGGGCCATGTCCTCTCGCCTGGCTACCATCGCAGGTCACGTAGCGGCCAGCCCTCCAGAGTGGGGTTCGGTGACCGACATCCCTGACCAGCATCGGCATGGCGGTAGGCGGTCTGTCAGCGGCGATCGCTCAGTTGCGTCGTCATCCTCAGGAGTCCTGGTGGCCCTGGCTATCCGTGCCCTGGGGATCAGCCATATCTTCACCCTCACTGGTGGTCATATCTCACCGATACTGGTCGGCTGCAACGCCGTCGGTATCAAAGTCGTGGATGTGAGCCCGAAGTGGTCGTTTGTTGGTACTCCCTCCCGTTCCAGACCCGTGACGAGAAGGCCGCCGTCTTCGCCGCAGATGCTTACGCCAGGCTCACCGGCAACATCGTAGGTGGCGCTAACAATCATCTCGGGGGCCGTCATTGCCCTCTCTTCCCAGGGTGTCTGTGCGGTCACTGCCGGACCTGGTCTCACCAACGCTATGACTGCTATTGTGAATGCGAGGATGGCTGAAGTCCCTATAGTAGCTCGTTCTTCCAGCAGCTGTGCTCTTTGCAGTCTCCTGTGTGACAGATAGTCCTGGCCGGTGCCACTTCTATGATACTGAAGGGAAGGGGGAGTCTTCAAGATATCGATCAGCTGGCTCTGGTAACGGGCTGGTGTCTTCGAGGGAAATGTGGCATTGCCAACGTGATGGGAACATCGTGGTTCACACCCTCAATCAGGTCAAGTCCGCTGTGAAGAGCCAAACGACGCTGAAGTGCGTGAAAGACATAATGCCGACTGTATTAGGTGCAGCTAAGGTTGCCGGGAGGTGAGAAGCTTGAGCTCACCATCTGCCACTATGCAGTTGCCCCTCAGTTACAACCCTGCGCCCGGGCCAGTCTTTCTCGAGTTCCCACTGGACGTCCTGTGGCCTCGTTCGATGGCCGAGACGAGTAGGCCTGCGACTATCGGGCTGCTTCCGTTCCATGTTCCCCTCCCTCAGTGATTGCTTCTGGCGGTCCATCGCAGCGAGGCCTCTCAGCCTACCTGCAGCGCTGGTACCTCCATAAATACGTGGACTCAATTTTCGGGCAGTACTTTGAAGGCTCGCCAGAGGCAGCCATCCCGAGGCCTAGCTCTCACAAGATGGTCCAGGTCGCGCGACCACTAGCGTCCCCTAGTGTGGTGGCGAGGGTGGCCAAGCTGTTGTACAAGGCTAAGCGACCAGTACGCTACGGAAGCTGTACCATCTCTCCCTCACCGTAGCTCAGGTCATCGTGGTCGGCTCACAGGCGGCCCAGGACGTAGCCCATCTTGGACAACTACGAGAGGCCCTCATCCTCCTACAGGTCCTCCCCTTCACAGTATCCCTTCGGACCAGCCCTCGAACTCCATCGGTCAGGTGCCAGTCTGGGTGTCGGGTATGTGCCGAGGCCTCTTCGGAACGAGTAGCAATAGTCCGCAGATGATGCACATGCGCGGTGCAGCGTTGAAGGATGCGGACTTGGTGATCGTAGCGGGTAGTCGTCATTTTGTCTTATTGCCCCCGGCACTCCTGCGCTTGGCTTTCAGGAACTCCGCTCGACTTTCGCCTTAACTACGGACGGAGTGTCAACGTTAATGCCACTCTTATCATCTGCAACAGCAACAAGGATCTTCTGAAGAAGAACAGCGACATGAGAGCCGCCAATCAGTGTGAAGGACCGTGTTAGGCCTCCAGCGACGATCCACTCAATCCTAGATACTTACATGCTTGCCCGAGTCGGTTCCTGCGGGACCTGGCAATGGTGGGGACACGAAAAAGCCGCAAACCAGCGTGGCCCGAATGGACAGCGACTTGCCGAGAACGCGAAGCGCAACGGGAGAAGGAGATAGCCGCATCGGGTAGGCTGGGCCGTAACCCAGTGCTTCCATCTCTTCGTCTCAGGCGTCCCGCAGTCGGGCCAGGAGAATCGGGTGAACCCCGTTAGGCTGCTGAAGGCTCTGGACAAGTTCTTGCAGCGGTGTGGCTCAGAGGCCACCATCGTTGCGGACGGAGGGGACTTTGTGGGCACGGCCTCGTAAGCTTCCCCGCCCTCTGCTCTTCATTCCGGGCACCGACGGCAACTGGTCCGCTCATCTCACCGTCGCAGATACTGCGTTCGGCCAGTGCGAGCCTTGGGCTGGCTTGACCCTGGAGTGTTCGGGACTCTGGGTGTTGGTGGAGGCTTCGCAGTGGCAGCTGGGGTCCTGGCAGGTGAGCAGCCTGGTCTCATACCGTCCGCAATGGGCAACCCTTGGAGGCCTCGACGTATCCCGCTATTGAGTGAGGCATTTATCATTAAAATGCGCATGATCTACCCCCCAGTGGAAGACTCAACTTTTGTAGTCTGTATGATGAGGGTTGGTTCATTCAGGTGAATCGACGCCTGAGCCTGTGTGGATCCTGTGGGGCGATGGCAGCGTCGGATGGTCTCTGGCCGAGTTCGAGACCATGAAGCGGCACAGAATACCGTGCGTGGCGATCGTTGGGAATGATGGAAAGTGGAACCAGATGTAAGTGACGGCTCTTCCGCCGCAGTGGCCTATGACCCGGGCTAGGTACCGAGATCAAGTACGGCTCCTGAAGGACCCTGTGGCAGCCGTACTGGGTGAGGTCTTCCACCAACCATTTTCAGCCATGGGAATCTCCCAGGCGCTCACGTTAATTATCATACCGCTGCCGAGGGTTTTGGCGGCAACGTTAGCTTCCTCCTTGAGAGGGACTCCGAGGTTGAAGATGTCCTCAGCATGGCGCGAACGGTAAGCCAACGGACTTGCGAGCCACTAGCCATCCAGTTTTCATACTCCCAGGCCGCCCTGCAGTGCCGCGGCCCAGTTCTCATCAACTCGATGCTTTCGAGCAGTGATTTTAGGGAAGGCAGCCTTTCTTTGTAGACCATGTCTTATCGAGAGAGTCTCAGTTTTTAACCCTGGTAGCTAAGAGTTCATCAATAATAATAGTTGGTGCCACAGTGGGTCCCCTCCGCCGTGGGAACCATAGTGTGAATGTGCTTGCCACCGTACGGGTCATATCTCGCGAATGAGCTCCCGTGACGCTCCAACTAGGGTCTACCGTAGCCGACGGTCTCCTACTTTCAAACGGTCTTTGCCGCGGCCAGGCGGTGGTTATTCGCTACATCTCGACCAACTCAACTTTGTTGGGACGGCTTAACGTCGGCGATGAAGTCCCCCGTAATTGTGATGTTCTCGCCATCGTTGTCATCAGCATCAGTCATTATTAACGTCATTTCTTCTCATCCTTTCGCTTCGACGATCAAAGATCGACCGTTTCACTGGTGTTAGTAAGCAACCCTTGAGACGCGTGGCACCCATCGTGGCTTGCCTGCCGTCAAATTATCGACCCGACGCGTGGCCATCCGCGGACTTCCTCACGGAATATCTCGTTTCCGTTTACTCCTTCATATTTTGGGTAGGGATCTTCCTAAGAAGTCCGCTACGCACCAGATTGTTCCCAGCCAATGCCACCTTCTGAGCTGCATGACAAACTACAGAGGTATCGGCACCGATTAGAGTCAGAGTGCCCAGTAAGGATATCAGCTTGAAAAAGGTCGACGATGAGAGTAGCGTTTGCTCTCAGCATGCGTTTTACGAGAGCAGCCCGACAGCAGCCGAGGTCGACGCTCGCGCCTCTCTAGACTGCAATGTCGGACAAGCTACCGATTTACCTCTCCGACAGCTATCTGGTATCCTTCATTAGGATTTTCCCTATGCAGTAACGGCGGCCGGAAAAGGAGGCCTGAAAGCTCCCCGCGAGACTATCCGAGGTCAGGCCGACGGCTGAGTCCTATCTAACAGCCGCAACTAGATTTCGAATCACGAGCACACGAAGCCAGCCTCCGGCATTCTCGGCGAAGTACTCCGAGGAAGAAACGCGAGGAACCCCAGCTCGAGTGGGATGAATGCCACACCTTGATAGGGTTCAGTGGTCAAGCAGTTACAGCCTCCTATCGCAGTCGGAGACGACGGTGCCATCAGCTATGGATCGCGGAGAGCGGGAGGCTGGGGCTCTTCCTTCGAGGATGACAGTGGAAACGGCCCATAGACGGCGAAGGCGGACTGCACATACGCTTAGCGAGTAGACCACCGGTTCGAAAAAACTCTCTTGCGGGTATTCCGCAGGCTCCCAGAGAGAACTGGTGAGAAGAGATCTCTGCAGCGCAGCAAGCCTGTAGGAGCTCTCCGAGAGGATACGTCGAAGCGCCAGCGACGAGGCTCGGTAACATGGACCAGCATTGTGAAGTTCCTGCTGGCAAATCTAACTTCCGCTCGGCAGGACGGTCACGCGGTATGGCAAGAATGGTTCGACGAAGCAAAGGAGAACGCGGGTGAGATGAGCACTGCCAGAGTGCCCCATCCGCAGGCTGCTCTCAGCAGGTTGGGTCTGGGATAGCGTTTCTCGCATCGGGATGAAGTTGAAGAGCAGCGCCGACCATCTCCTGGAAGAAGTATCCCGAGCGTTGGACTCCGACGACGAGAAGCCGAACAGTGAGCGTAGCGCTGGTCTATCTCATCCACGATGGCAAAAGAGACACCGCCCGGCCTCGGTGAGTTAACAAGATGCGAACGGAAGGGTCCGAAAGGTGATGCTGTGTATGAAGATGCTGAGTAGGTACCCCCGCGAGTCTGTCAACGAGAATGATAATGTGAGCATGATAAGTTGGCAGATGCGTGCTTAATGTAGCAGCGTGGTGGCCCCATCGTCATGTTGTGTTACATCCTGCACCACCGTCATCATTCCCAATCGCTCGCATTGTCCTGGCGTCTCAACAGCCTGTTGACTTCAACGCAACCGAGGACTACTGAACACTCATCATGAACACCATTAACTCATTCCAGCCATGCCTTCAAGTACCCGATGTCTCTGCCCGCAGAGACTGTCACTTCGCATGATGGGGGACACGGGCTCGTGCGACAGCGTCACTCTGCCGTCTCGCTGAACGTCCCGTCTCGATCCTGCCAATCGCTTTTGTTATCCCTGATAGGTCGCTAAAGGCTCTGCTATGCTGGTCGCCCTTATTAGTCGTGATATCGAATTTTCTATCCACTGGCCACACTCGTAGCCTCTCAGGTTCCACCGCGGTTTTTCTGCCCTCCCTATGCGCATCTCCTCGGCGGTCTCGCTCGTTCCTCTAGTTGGCTCCGTGGCCCCTCCTACCGACACTATCGTATCCATCAACTCTGCTGACGGCAAGGATGTTGACGTCAGTTAGCTGCCTGGAATGCTGAGGGACGCCGGTTACACTCCCGACCCGGAAGTTGCTTCCTTCTTGGACACCGCTGAGATCACCACTCTTGAATATGTCCACTCCCAGGTGGTTGCAGACTCCACCCCACACAATCGGCAGCGAAGCTCTCTGCAGCTTCGTCACATCGGCCAGCAGCAAGCTGTCATTGCAGTCTGAATGCTCTAAAGATGTCAATGCCGCCGTCACTAGCCAGCTTGACCCTGACCTGCACGTGAACGATCCTTATGCCCGCGACCAGAGGCATCTGAAGTTGATGAAAATGGGCGAAGTCTGGCGGCTCGCCTCTCCCCACGTCACTCGGAATGTTAAAGTGGCCGTTCTGGACTCCGGTATCGACTGGACCGACCCCGACTTCGCTCCGCTGAAGGGAAGACTGAGAAAGGAGAGCGGCGGCTACTTGGAAGGTGGATGGAACTTCTTCACCAACTCCTCAGTTCTGACCAACGGTTACGATCATGGCACGCCCGTATGCAAAATCCTAGCTGCTAAGGGGAACAACTCGGTTGGTATAGCTGGAGTGGCTCCCAACGTCACACTGGTACCTCTACAGATGGTAGGCGACAACGGCGCAGCTCCTCTGTCTAAGTTCTTCGCCGCTCTGAACATGGCCATGGATTTGGAAGTAGACGTCATTTCGATGTCCTTGGCATATGGACTAAGTTACATGAACTATAGCGAAAAGGCTATGTTGTGGCAGGCTCTTGCTGCTGCACAACAGAAGGGTATCGTACTCGTGTCCGGAGCTGGCAACTGGGCCGAAGAGGCGTCAAACATTTACCCTTGCTGGTATGGTGGCCCAAACAGTCTTTGTGTCGCATACATGTGGGATGACAATGGTCGAAATACTTTCCACGCTAACTCGAACTGGGGCGACAGAGTTGACGTCGCAGCTTACGGTTATAACATCCTCACAGGCGTTGACAAAGACGGTAACGAGCGGACCTTCGGCGGCTCGTCGGCTTCGGCTTCGATTGTCGCTGGTCTTGCCGCTATCCTATTATCCATGGACGTCGAGCCGTCGATGGTGAAGAGGTGCATCATACATAACACAGATCCTGTCTATGCGGTCGAGGGGAAGCCCCAAAGAATACGAGGTGGGGCCATCAATGCTCTGAAGACTGTGCAGTATGCCATCCATTGGCTTTCATCGAAGCCGCGTGGCCTTCGCGGTAGTGATAAGTTCAACTCGGAGGAGTAAGTGCTTCTCGAGCTCCAGGCTTCCATGATGTTCTTTGTTCAAGCACCGAGCATGGCCTGAGTACCATTATTGTACTATGCAGCAAGGGCGAGGTGCTTATCACCGCCTCCCGCTGCGCTTTCATATTTGATATTATCTTCTCGCTGGACTTCATCATTGGTGAGCGAGGTCGTCGGGTGAACCACCCCAATTTCAGATCTCCCGAGATTACGCGACTTTGTTAAGCGCCGATATCGCTTCAAGCAGTCTTTTCCCGCACCAGCATCTTCATAACAGTCGTTGATCGTTTTGCGTTTTCAAGTTGCGAAGGCTAGCCGGGTAGTTTCGTTCCGTCTGGAAAAGTCCCTTCATACGAGAAACACCATCTGATCACTCTGGAACTGGTGAGCTCAGCACAACAAGCGCGACTTGAACCATGTCAACGGGGGGCACGTCAGATTAACAGTGGGCAAAATGCAAGACAGGAATAAACATGTCCGTCATGTACTGCCACAGTGAGCGCACGTAGGAGACCGTCTACAGCGTTGATACCACAACAAGCATGGCCAGTCTTCCAGAGCTCTCTAGAGGTCTCATTCGCGAACTCGGATAGAAGCAACCAAACCGCGAGGCTTGCAGCGGACCATAGTGAAGTGACGAGGGTTGTCCCAAATGTTTTACCGTCATGGTGTCGCGCACGTGCCGATTTTTATCCGGTGTCCACAGACGATGCACACGCACGATGGTGCGACGAGGGAACACCCACAGCACTCCTGCGTATCGATGCAGCACCGATAGGGGGTCGTGGTGATGTTGCGTTGGACAAGTGAGGCGGTAAGAGGCCCACACCACTCGCGCAGCTCATGAACTCGACGCGATCACTAGAAACAGGCAAACAGTCATCTGGTGGTAGCAGAATGGCCCAATCGAGTTCATATCAAGCCGATAGTGTCAACCCATCAGACCAGCCATGCCTTGAAGCATCCACTGCGACATGTCTTCACCGTTAGGATTCTGGCCAGGGGCGTGCCTGCGAGAAAGACTACGGAGACCTCTACCCATCTCGAGGCTTCTTCCCCGGCTAACGACTGCAAGGCAGCACGCCTTTGTCGCTCAGCAACTCACGGTGCTCCAGCAGTTGGAGTGATATCTATCCGCTCGACCCTCTGCGTATTCGTAGCATAGTATTCCTTGGGTCGAACCTACTCCGGCCTGCTCCATGAAAGCTGATGCCCCTTCAGCTACCAAAGCCCAGGGGTCCGTATAGATTGAGACGATGCTATCACGTACGAAGCCGAGCAGGCCTGATGCCGCTGTATAGAGTGCGGAGAGTGAAGTAGGATGCGCTGTGTTGTGTGTTGCATCAGTCACATATCTTAGCTCCGAGCTATGCTCAGCTATAGCACCATTCATAGTTGTAGATACTCATACTACATATACTTCTGTAACCCCTTTGTTACGAAGTCTCAACTATAAACTGGTTGTAGTGTTATTGGTTATCTTACATTTTGGTGCCCAGACCCAGGACTACTGCAACAGTTTAGAAGTTATTGAGATTTGGTTAGTGGTCAAGTTAGTCTTCTTCAACGTGAGTGCTGTAGTGTTATGTCTGCCATTAAGTTTGAACAAGTTCTTAAAAGGTATTACGGTGCCACTTCTGAAGAGGAGGGGGACACGTTTCAGCACTGGCTCACCAAGTTTGAGCTGGTAAGTGGTATCCAGGGTTGGAACGAGGAGAAGCAGCGCGAGTATATGCCCTTGTTTTTCGAGGGACCCGCCTGGGACGTTTATGAGTCTCTTCCTGCCGCTACTACTGCTACTAAAGGAGCTCTGGTTACGGCGATGGAAGCCGCGTTTAGCCCCTACTAAATCGGATGCTTGGGTCCAGTTCCAAGCCCGCGATTTTAGGGAAGGTGAAGGAGTCGACACCTACTTGAGCGAGTTGAGGAGACTATTACGCTTGTCAGGGACTGATCCTTCCACTGCCCCCTAGCGTCCTGGCGGAACGTTTTGTCGCTGGTTTGCCCTCTTCTGCTGCCGAACAGATTCGTCTGCTTGCGGCTCCAGAAGGTGAGCTTGACTTGTCTAAAGCCGTGTTGCGTGCACGAACTTTGCTTCCTCAGAATATGCATTCTGCTACTGTGGTTGCTGGTACTAACTCTCGTCAAGCTGGCCATCCCTACGATCGTTCACGGAAGGATAATAGGAATCGGTCTCAGAGTTCGAGATCGTTAAAGGTGATATGTTACAAGTGCGGTCGACCCGGACATATTCGTCGGAATTGTCCTTTGTCAAGGCATTCTGCTGCTGGTAATGTTCCCCGTGATGAAGTTCCCTCTACTCCCTTTTACTGCTGCTATTAGCACCTCTCAAGGTGATGCTCCTGTTCAGTCTACTGAGTCGGGAAACGGTCAGGGACTCCCGCGTGCTCAGGGGTGCGAGAGTCCGTCAGATGTACTATAGGTGCTTCAGGCCCCATTAGTCATAGTAAATCCCCTCGTGTTTATGTTCAAGTCCAGTCGAAGCTGAAGTGTGTGTCTGTATTAGACACTGGAAGCGCTGTTAGTCTGGTCTCATCTGAGACGGTGAGTAGACTAGGTTTATCAGGGTCAGTTCAACGACATGCTACTGGTGATTGTAGGTTGCGTACTGTTGATGGGACTTCTTTACGGTGCTTCGGTGAAGTATCACTGAAGGTTCAACGCGATAGTGATTCGGTTCGACTTGGTGATTTCACATGGAATTTCCATGTAGTAAGTTCATTGGAGGCTCTCAAATGTCAGCTCCTAATCGGCGCTGATATTATCTCAGAGTGCTTCCATGGTATTCAGTTGTATTACTCTGGTGGCCGGTTATCTGGCGTTGTGGCAGCTCATGTTTCTACTACCACTAATGTGAGTAATGGTTCGGTTGTTGCTGGTGCGGAGCAGGAAAAACGCCCCGCAGGTGCACTTCCTAGTGTACTGTCGTTTTCTTCTGAGGCGTCGTCGGCAGTACGGTTATCTCGTCATGTAGCTGTCCAGGAAGAGTTTTCAGGAACTTCTGAAGCTTCTGGTAAGAACGATTTGAGGAGCGTCAAATTGTCTATGCAAGATTTTGATACTTGGTGGTCTAAGTCCGATGGATACTGGACTTTCAGGTGGCATTGGAAAGATGACCAGCCACCTCTGAACCCTATTTACTCTCGGTTAGCCAAGTATCCGGTGAAGTTGACTGCGCAGCAGGAGCAGCAATATGATCAAGAACTGTCATCATGGATCTCAAGCGGTTGGCTCATACCGTACGATGAGAAGAAGTTCGGTCCGGTTAAGGTAGAACTGCCTTTCCTGCCAGTGGTTCAAGCCCATAAAAGCTCATCCCCGTTACGGGCTTGTGTCGATGCTCGCCGATTGAATGACCTGGTCATTAATACGCCTGGTTATTCTACTATATCTTGCCCTGATAAATTGCGGCAATGGCGGCTTCGATGTAGTCAAAATCATGAAGGTGCTTTGGTGGACCTTCGCAAAGCGTACCTTCAGGTGCGCTTGGACCCTTCTTTGTATCCTTATCAAGTGGTGCGATATCGAGGCTCCCGGTATGTTCTATCTCGCATGTGTTTTGGACTTTGCACATCGCCTCGGGTGCTTACCTGCATTGTTGCATATATATTACAACGCTCGGGACTGCCCGTCTCTCTTGCAGATTCCTATGTGGATGACATATATGTGGCCGATAAGGCTCTGGTACCCAAGGTTATAGAGCAATTCCGGCTATTCGGACTGCCCTGTAAGGAGCCCGAACCTCTTGGTCCTGGAGCTCGAGTTTTAGGTCTTGAGCTCGTTGATGACCATGGTGACTTATGTTGGACTCGTCGGCCTGATGTAGACTTGTCTCTTCCTTCCCCGCTGACGAAACGTTCCTTGTTTCAGTGGTGTGGGAGGCTGACCAGCCATTATCCTATATGTGACTGGCTTAGGCCGGCTACTTCCTATTTGAAGCGCATCTGCTGTGAAGGCCTTGGTTCTAATGCTGCTTGGGATCGTCCGGTGTTACCTGACGTTAAGAAGTGCTGCGATGATGTAGTAAAGCGACTTCAAGTAGATGATCCCGTTCGTGGAGTTTGGTCTCCGCCATCATTGTCTTCCAATCCCACTTTCTCTCTCTATTGTGATGCGTCGTCTCTCGCTGTAGGCGTGGTCATCACTGTCGATAAGGGCGATGGTACTATTGTGCCGTTGGAAGATTCCTGCTGGCTGGTCGCTAAAAAGAAGTAAACTTCATATAAATATATTGGAATTAAACTCGGTTATCCGTGCCCTCAACCTTGCAGTTGCTTGGGGCGCCAAGGACATCATTTTGTACAACGATAGTCGCACTGTGGTTGGCTGGCTGAGTTCTCTGCTGAATGATACTGCTAAGGTTAAAGTGTCCGGTTTGTACCAGACACTGGTAAGTAGACGGCTGTCTATTATTAATGATGTTGTAGCGCAATGTTCAATGAATCTTCGGGTTTGTTGGCTTCCTTCATCTGCTAATGTAGCTGATCGCTTAACAAGGGTTTTCCCTTCATGGCCCCTCAGACACTGCTATTGATGATGAAGATGGTATCACGGCTAATGTTCAACGACTGCCTGGTAATGACTTCGACAACTGCGATGATATATGTCTTCTTCCCAGAGATCATGGTAGTATAACCACATCTGTTGAGGTTCACCCTTTGGTGGAAGGTCCCAACGTCGATCCTCGTGGAGAGTTGAGTAGTGCTCCCTCCGTGAAAGATGATTCATCTGGAGGAGGAGAGGAAGATGGAGGATCGCCAGCACAAGTTCTGGCTTCTGCTGCTGTTGGTACCGATATTACGGTCTTTGGTCAGCAGCCTTCTGTTACGTTGAGTGACCAATTGATGGACCCTATTTTAGCTGATATTAATCAGTTGGTACATGACCGTTCACTCCCCAACATCACAACTTCCTCCGGCGTATGCTCGTATACCGCCACAGATTAATGTTCGTTCAGATGATGGCGTTCTTTGTAGGAGAGTTAAAGTTCCGCCTGATGACGTTGTGAATGTTCCCCTGTGCCCCTCTCAGTTTACCGGTCGGTATTTGTCATGGTGTCATGAAGCCTATGGTCACCCAAACTGGGAATGTATGTGGCGTGTATTGCGAAGGCGTACGTTTTGGTCTGGAATGGCCCAGGATTGCCGTGACTTTGTTGACCATTGTTCGCAATGTGCTGCAGCTACTACCACTCGTCGTAATCCCATTGCTCCCACTACGGGAGCTACTGCCGTTATTGGTGATGGTCCTTGGTCTATTGTATTTGCCGATACTATTTCCTTCAACCCTACTGCGCACCGTACTGAAGCGGTGCTGGTGATGTTCGATAGTTTTTACCAAGTGGATTGAGGTCGAATTCTTGCAGAAGAATAATGGTATCTGCGTGGCTTCCGGATTACGCCGAGCCTTCTTGCGATGGGGTCCGCCCCAAGTGCTTCGCATAGATTCTGGTCCTGAGATGTGGAATTCTACAACGAGGACTCTTCTCGATAATTATCATGTGAAGGTTCGTCGTGGTACTCCGCGACATCCCCAGTCGCAGGGAGGTGTAGAACGAGCTCATCGCAGCTTGCTGCTCATTCTCCGTAAGCTGTGCGATCGTTATGCGGATAGCGAACACTTTGAGCGAGTGTTTCTCGAGGCTGTCCATTATTATCGATGTCGGCCAACTAGTACCCTTGGCTTGTCTCCTATGTTATGTATGTGCGGTTGGGAAGACCGTACGTTGTCGGATGCTGACTACTCAGGGTACCAGTGGGATGTACAAACGTGGTCTAAGATGCTGCAAGACCGTCAAGCACGACTTTGTGATTATATCGATGGTGTGCTCTCACCACAGTCTCCTTCGGTACCTTCATCACCTCCTCAAGTGGCCTTTATGCCCGGTGATTCGGTGATGTTACTTCGTTCAGAAAGACGTAACAAGTTACTGCCGCCTTATGAGCAAGGGTATCGTGTGGTTGAGCAGTTGGCGCCTACGATGGTTCGTCTAGCGAAGCCTTCTTCACGCCGTACTGTGGATGCACACATCTCTCAAGTACTCCCTGATACACCCCAGCCGACACACTCTACTGACGCCCTTACGCGTCCTACGGGTTCGTCGCCTCTGCCTGCTACCCGTGATGATGACGATGCACATCATGAAGAAGATGATGATGATGACGTGTATGTTATTCTTAATTCTTCGTATGACGTCCAAGATGGTGATGTCCAATCACCAGGTGATGTCGAGTCGCCCCTGTTGTCTGCTGTTTCATCGTCTTCTTCCTCATCGTCTTCGTCTCATACTTCCGGTGGTTTTTTGTCTCCGGATGATTCGAATTCTGAACGCTCCGCTCTTTCCTCTCGACCTCCTACTCCGCGCGATGTCGGTCAACAAAGTCACGGCAATCCTGGGCCATTCCAGACCAAAACGTACGCTTTCGCAATACACGCCACATACATTCCCAGTTTGGGTGACCATAGGCTTCATGACACCATGACAAATACCGACCGGTAAACTGAGAGGGGCACAGGGGAACATTCACAACGTCATCAGGCGGAACTTTAACTCTCCTACAAAGAACGCCATCATCTGAACGAACATTAATCTGTGGCAGTATACGAGCATACGCCGGAGGAAGTTGTGATGTTGGGAGTGAACGGTCATGTACCAACTGATTAATATCAGCTAAAATAGGGTCCATCAATTGGTCACTCAACGTAACAGAAGGCTGCTGACCAAAGACCGTAATATCGGTACCAACAGCAGCAGAAGCCAGAACTTGTACTGGCGATCCTCCGTCTTCCTCTAGTGAAATAGGATGCGTTGTGTCGTGTGTTGTATCAGTCCCATATCTTAGCTCCGAGCTATGCTCAGCTATAGCACCATTCATAGTTGTAGATACTCATACTACATATACTTCTGTAACCCCTTTGTTACGAAGTCTCAACTATAAACTGGTTGTAGTGTTATTGGTTATCTTACATTTTGGTGCCCAGACCCAGGACCATCACCAGTAACGGCAGTAGCTCCCGTAGTGGGAGCAATGGGATTACGACGAGTGGTAGTAGCTGCAGCACATTGCGAACAATGGTCAACAAAGTCACGGCAATCCTGGGCCATTCCAGACCAAAACGTACGCTTTCGCAATACACGCCACATACATTCCCAGTTTGGGTGACCATAGGCTTCATGACACCATGACAAATACCGACCGGTAAACTGAGAGGGGCACAGGGGAACATTCACAACGTCATCAGGCGGAACTTTAACTCTCCTACAAAGAACGCCATCATCTGAACGAACATTAATCTGTGGCAGTATACGAGCATACGCCGGAGGAAGTTGTGATGTTGGGAGTGAACGGTCATGTACCAACTGATTAATATCAGCTAAAATAGGGTCCATCAATTGGTCACTCAACGTAACAGAAGGCTGCTGACCAAAGACCGTAATATCGGTACCAACAGCAGCAGAAGCCAGAACTTGTACTGGCGATCCTCCGTCTTCCTCTCCTCCTCCAGATGAATCATCTTTCACGGAGGGAGCACTACTCAACTCTCCACGAGGATCGACGTTGGGACCTTCCACCAAAGGGTGAACCTCAACAGATGTGGTTATACTACCATGATCTCTGGGAAGAAGACATATATCATCGCAGTTGTCGAAGTCATTACCAGGCAGTCGTTGAACATTAGCCGTGATACCATCTTCATCATCAATAGCAGTGTCTGAGGGCCATGAAGGGAAAACCCTTGTTAAGCGATCAGCTACATTAGCAGATGAAGGAAGCCAACAAACCCGAAGATTCATTGAACATTGCGCTACAACATCATTAATAATAGACAGCCGTCTACTTACCAGTGTCTGGTACAAACCGGACACTTTAACCTTGGCAGTATCATTCAGCAGAGAACTCAGCCAGCCAACCACAGTGCGACTATCGTTGTACAAAATGATGTCCTTGGCGCCCCAAGCAACTGCAAGGTTGAGGGCACGGATAACCGAGTTTAATTCCAATATATTTATATGAAGTTTACTTCTTTTAGCGACCAGCCAGCAGGAATCTTCCAACGGCACAATAGTACCATCGCCCTTATCGACAGTGATGACCACGCCTACAGCGAGAGACGACGCATCACAATAGAGAGAGAAAGTGGGATTGGAAGACAATGATGGCGGAGACCAAACTCCACGAACGGGATCATCTACTTGAAGTCGCTTTACTACATCATCGCAGCACTTCTTAACGTCAGGTAACACCGGACGATCCCAAGCAGCATTAGAACCAAGGCCTTCACAGCAGATGCGCTTCAAATAGGAAGTAGCCGACCAAAATGTAAGATAACCAATAACACTACAACCAGTTTATAGTTGAGACTTCGTAACAAAGGGGTTACAGAAGTATATAGTAGTATGAGTATTTACAACTATGAATGGTGCTATAGCTGAGCATAGCTCGGAGCTAAGATATGGGACTGATGCAACACACAACACAGCGCATCCTACTTCACTCCTCCTCCTGTTGCATATAACGATCAGGCGGCCGAAGAACGGCGCGAGGGCGTAAATTATGACCACCGACATCGCGCGGAGTAGGAGGTCGAGAGGAAAGAGCGGAGCGTTCAGAATTCGAATCATCCGGAGACAAAAAACCACCGGAAGTATGAGACGAAGACGATGAGGAAGAAGACGATGAAACAGCAGACAACAGGGGCGACTCGACATCACCTGGTGATTGGACATCACCATCTTGAACGCCATACGAAGAATTAAGAATAACATACACGTCATCGTCATCATCATCATCATCATCTTCATGATGTGCATCATCATCATCATCATCATCATCATCATCACGGGTAGCAGACAGAGGCGACGAACCCGTAGGACGCGTAATGGCGTCAGTAGAGTGTGTCGGCTGGGGCGTATCAGGGAGTACTTGTGAGATGTGTGCATCCATAGTACGGCGTGAAGAAGGCTTCGCTAGACGGACCATCGTCGGAGCCATCTGTTGAACCACACGATCGCCAGCACAAGTTCTGGCTTCTGCTGCTGTTGGTACCGATATTACGGTCTTTGGTCAGCAGCCTTCTGTTACGTTGAGTGACCAATTGATGGACCCTATTTTAGCTGATATTAATCAGTTGGTACATGACCGTTCACTCCCAACATCACAACTTCCTCCGGCGTATGCTCGTATACTGCCACAGATTAATGTTCGTTCAGATGATGGCGTTCTTTGTAGGAGAGTTAAAGTTCCGCCTGATGACGTTGTGAATGTTCCCCTGTGCCCCTCTCAGTTTACCGGTCGGTATTTGTCATGGTGTCATGAAGCCTATGGTCACCCAAACTGGGAATGTATGTGGCGTGTATTGCGAAGGCGTACGTTTTGGTCTGGAATGGCCCAGGATTGCCGTGACTTTGTTGACCATTGTTCGCAATGTGCTGCAGCTACTACCACTCGTCGTAATCCCATTGCTCCCACTACGGGAGCTACTGCCGTTACTGGTGATGGTCCTTGGTCTATTGTATTTGCCGATACTATTTCCTTCAACCCTACTGCGCACCGTACTGAAGCGGTGCTGGTGATGTTCGATAGTTTTACCAAGTGGATTGAGGTCGAATTCTTGCAGAAGAATAATGGTATCTGCGTGGCTTCCGGATTACGCCGAGCCTTCTTGCGATGGGGTCCGCCCCAAGTGCTTCGCATAGATTCTGGTCCTGAGATGTGGAATTCTACAACGAGGACTCTTCTCGATAATTATCATGTGAAGGTTCGTCGTGGTACTCCGCGACATCCCCAGTCGCAGGGAGGTGTAGAACGAGCTCATCGCAGCTTGCTGCTCATTCTCCGTAAGCTGTGCGATCGTTATGCGGATAGCGAACACTTTGAGCGAGTGTTTCTCGAGGCTGTCCATTATTATCGATGTCGGCCAACTAGTACCCTTGGCTTGTCTCCTATGTTATGTATGTGCGGTTGGGAAGACCGTACGTTGTCGGATGCTGACTACTCAGGGTACCAGTGGGATGTACAAACGTGGTCTAAGATGCTGCAAGACCGTCAAGCACGACTTTGTGATTATATCGATGGTGTGCTCTCACCACAGTCTCCTTCGGTACCTTCATCACCTCCTCAAGTGGCCTTTATGCCCGGTGATTCGGTGATGTTACTTCGTTCAGAAAGACGTAACAAGTTACTGCCGCCTTATGAACGAGGGTATCGTGTGGTTCAACAGATGGCTCCGACGATGGTCCGTCTAGCGAAGCCTTCTTCACGCCGTACTATGGATGCACACATCTCACAAGTACTCCCTGATACGCCCCAGCCGACACACTCTACTGACGCCATTACGCGTCCTACGGGTTCGTCGCCTCTGTCTGCTACCCGTGATGATGATGATGATGATGATGATGATGATGCACATCATGAAGATGATGATGATGATGATGACGATGACGTGTATGTTATTCTTAATTCTTCGTATGGCGTTCAAGATGGTGATGTCCAATCACCAGGTGATGTTGAGTCACCCCTGTTGTCTGCTGATTCATCGTCTAAATGTAAGATAACCAATAACACTACAACCAGTTTATAGTTGAGACTTCGTAACAAAGGGGTTACAGAAGTATATGTAGTATGAGTATCTACAACTATGAATGGTGCTATAGCTGAGCATAGCTCGGAGCTAAGATATGGGACTGATACAACACACGACACAACGCATCCTATTTCACTCATTAAGTTTGAACAAGTTCTTAAAAGGTATTTCGGTGGCCACAGTTTACGCCCTCGCGCCGTTCTTCGACCGCCTGAGCGTTATATGCAACAGGAGGAGGAGTGAAATAGGATGCGTTGTGTCGTGTGTTGTATCAGTCCCATATCTTAGCTCCGAGCTATGCTCAGCTATAGCACCATTCATAGTTGTAGATACTCATACTACATATACTTCTGTAACCCCTTTGTTACGAAGTCTCAACTATAAACTGGTTGTAGTGTTATTGGTTATCTTACATGCTCGCCGATTGAATGACCTGGTCATTAATACGCCTGGTTATTCTACTATATCTTGCCCTGATAAATTGCGGCAATGGCGGCTTCGATGTAGTCAAAATCATGAAGGTGCTTTGGTGGACCTTCGCAAAGCGTACCTTCAGGTGCGCTTGGACCCTTCTTTGTATCCTTATCAAGTGGTGCGATATCGAGGCTCCCGGTATGTTCTATCTCGCATGTGTTTTGGACTTTGCACATCGCCTCGGGTGCTTACCTGCATTGTTGCATATATATTACAACGCTCGGGACTGCCCGTCTCTCTTGCAGATTCCTATGTGGATGACATATATGTGGCCGATAAGGCTCTGGTGCCCAAGGTTATAGAGCAATTCCGGCTATTCGGACTGCCCTGTAAGGAGCCTGAACCTCTTGGTCCTGGAGCTCGAGTCTTAGGTCTTGAGCTCGTTGATGACCATGGTGACTTATGTTGGACTCGTCGGCCTGATGTAGACTTGTCTCTTCCTTCCCCGCTGACGAAACGTTCCTTGTTTCAGTGGTGTGGGAGGCTGACCAGCCATTATCCTATATGTGACTGGCTTAGGCCGGCTACTTCCTATTTGAAGCGCATCTGCTGTGAAGGCCTTGGTTCTAATGCTGCTTGGGATCGTCCGGTGTTACCTGACGTTAAGAAGTGCTGCGATGATGTAGTAAAGCGACTTCAAGTAGATGATCCCGTTCGTGGAGTTTGGTCTCCGCCATCATTGTCTTCCAATCCCACTTTCTCTCTCTATTGTGATGCGTCGTCTCTCGCTGTAGGCGTGGTCATCACTGTCGATAAGGGCGATGGTACTATTGTGCCGTTGGAAGATTCCTGCTGGCTGGTCGCTAAAAGAAGTAAACTTCATATAAATATATTGGAATTAAACTCGGTTATCCGTGCCCTCAACCTTGCAGTTGCTTGGGGCGCCAAGGACATCATTTTGTACAACGATAGTCGCACTGTGGTTGGCTGGCTGAGTTCTCTGCTGAATGATACTGCCAAGGTTAAAGTGTCCGGTTTGTACCAGACACTGGTAAGTAGACGGCTGTCTATTATTAATGATGTTGTAGCGCAATGTTCAATGAATCTTCGGGTTTGTTGGCTTCCTTCATCTGCTAATGTAGCTGATCGCTTAACAAGGGTTTTCCCTTCATGGCCCTCAGACACTGCTATTGATGATGAAGATGGTATCACGGCTAATGTTCAACGACTGCCTGGTAATGACTTCGACAACTGCGACGATATATGTCTTCTTCCCAGAGATCATGGTAGTATAACCACATCTGTTGAGGTTCACCCTTCGGTGGAAGGTCCCAACGTCGATCCTCGTGGAGAGTTGAGTAGTGCTCCCTCCGTGAAAGATGATTCATCTGGAGGAGGAGAGGAAGACGGAGGATCGCCAGCACAAGTTCTGGCTTCTGCTGCTGTTGGTACCGATATTACGGTCTTTGGTCAGCAGCCTTCTGTTACGTTGAGTGACCAATTGACGGACCCTATTTTAGCTGAGATTAATCAGTTGGTACATGACCGTTCACTCCCAACATCACAACTTCCTCCGGCGTATGCTCGTATACTGCCACAGATTAATGTTCGTTCAGATGATGGCGTTCTTTGTAGGAGAGTTAAAGTTCCGCCTGATGACGTTGTGAATGTTCCCCTGTGCCCCTCTCAGTTTACCGGTCGGTACTTGTCATGGTGCCATGAAGCCTATGGTCACCCAAATTGGGAATGTATGTGGCGTGTATTGCGAAGGCGTACGTTTTGGTCTGGAATGGCTCAGGATTGCCGTGACTTTGTTGACCATTGTTCGCAATGTGCTGCAGCTACTACTACTCGTCGTAATCCTATTGCTCCCACCACGGGTGCTACTGCGGTCATTGGAGATGGTCCTTGGTCTGTTGTATTTGCCGATACTATTTCCTTCAACCCTACCGCGCATCGTACTGAAGCGGTGCTGGTAATGTTTGATAGTTTTACCAAGTGGATTGAGGTCGAATTCTTGCAGAAGAATAATGGTATTTGCGTGGCTTCCGGATTACGCCGAGCCTTTTTGCGATGGGGTCCGCCCCAAGTGCTTCGCATGGATTCTGGTCCTGAGATGTGGAATTCTACAACGAGGACTCTTTTTGATAGTTATCATGTGAAGGTTCGTCGTGGTACTCCGCGACATCCCCAGTCGCAAGGAGGTGTTGAACGAGCTCATCGCAGCTTGCTGCTCATTCTCCGTAAGCTATGCGATCGTTATGCGGATAGCGAACACTTTGAGCGAGTGTTTCTCGAGGCTGTCCATTATTATCGATGTCGGCCAACTAGTACCCTTGGCTTGTCTCCTATGTTATGTATGTGCGGTTGGGAAGACCGTACGTTGTCGGATGCTGACTACTCAGGGTACCAGTGGGACGTACAAACGTGGTCTAAGATGCTGCAAGACCGTCAAGCACGACTTTGTGATTATATCGATGGTGTGCTCTCACCACAGTCTCCTTCGGTACCTTCATCACCTCCTCAAGTGGCCTTTATGCCCGGTGATTCGGTGATGTTACTTCGTTCAGAAAGACGTAACAAGTTACTGCCGCCTTATGAGCAAGGGTATCGTGTGGTTGAGCAGTTGGCGCCTACGATGGTTCGTCTAGCGAAGCCTTCTTCACGCCGTACTGTGGATGCACACATCTCTCAAGTACTCCCTGATACACCCCAGCCGACACACTCTACTGACGCCCTTACGCGTCCTACGGGTTCGTCGCCTCTGCCTGCTACCCGTGATGATGACGATGCACATCATGAAGAAGATGATGATGATGACGTGTATGTTATTCTTAATTCTTCGTATGACGTCCAAGATGGTGATGTCCAATCACCAGGTGATGTCGAGTCGCCCCTGTTGTCTGCTGTTTCATCGTCTTCTTCCTCATCGTCTTCGTCTCATACTTCCGGTGGTTTTTTGTCTCCGGATGATTCGAATTCTGAACGCTCCGCTCTTTCCTCTCGACCTCCTACTCCGCGCGATGTCGGTGGTCATAATTTACGCCCTCGCGCCGTTCTTCGGCCGCCTGATCGTTATATGCAACAGGAGGAGGAGTGAAGTAGGATGCGCTGTGTTGTGTGTTGCATCAGTCCCATATCTTAGCTCCGAGCTATGCTCAGCTATAGCACCATTCATAGTTGTAGATACTCATACTACATATACTTCCGTAACCCCTTTGTTACGAAGTCTCAACTATAAACTGGTTGTAGTGTTATTGGTTATCTTAAGTGAAATAGGATGCGCTGTGTTGTGTGTTGCATCAGTCCCATATCTTAGCTCCGAGCTATGCTCAGCTATAGCACCATTCATAGTTGTAGATACTCATACTACATATACTTCTGTAACCCCTTTGTTACGAAGTCTCAACTATAAACTGGTTGTAGTGTTATAGTGAAGTAGGATGCGCTGTGTTGTGTGTTGCATCAGTCACATATCTTAGCTCCGAGCTATGCTCAGCTATAGCACCATTCATAGTTGTAGATACTCATACTACATATACTTCTGTAACCCCTTTGTTACGAAGTCTCAACTATAAACTGGTTGTAGTGTTATTGGTTATCTTACAAGAGGGCGCTGTACCTAGGCGGGCCGATGTACATGTTGACTTCACTCGCTAGAACGAGCTACATTCTGCGAGCGACCCACGTGTATGTTCTGGCGGAGGGCTTGGGCGGGAAGACAACGGTAACTGTGCTCCCATCGCAAAGCCCGAAATCGACAACAGGCATGCTCCCATCGGGAACGAGCTGCCCACTGATGATCAGGGCAGTGGCGGAGTTGACCTCAGGCCTCTGGTTCGGCCTGAAGTCACAGAAGCTCGACGTTAGATGGCCGAGTCGGGGACTCCGAAAGTGTAGACTTTTGCGAACCGTGCTAGCTTGTGCGCTACCTCAGCAGCTCGGCCAGTCTCTCCACAATGATTTTCGCGGTGTCACACTCCTGTACCCGAACCTTGATCTGGGAGATGTCCTCATCGTGATGGCCACGGTGAACAATTCTAGCGACGACTGTGATGCTCATTGAGATGACGAATGATGCTGGTGGTGGCACTCCGGGGCGAGACCTGTGTGAAGGTGGTACTCACAGCCCCCGAATGTGTGACCGGATCCTGCCAGGAGGAAAGGGAGCCTCTCTGTTTGAATTTACTCTTGAGGGAACCTCCTCGACGAACCGCCTGATTGCACTCCATGCCAACGCTACAGAGCGTCCCCAACTGAGCACAATGGCAAGAGTCTAACTAAGCCGGAACCGGCGTTGGACTATAAACTCTCGCAGCGGTTGCAAATGTGGAAAATACTCTGAAATCCACTGCCGTTTTACCATCTGATGCGATGCGTCCAGCGCCGCAAAAGGCTCTATGGGTGAGTCATAAGAAGCATCGGCACGTCGCCGGTTGCCTTAACGCTGCCCTCTTTGATAATCTCTTGGGTCTTTTGTGCGACTGCAGCGGCCCCCGCGCTCTCGGATCGATCTGAATTTTCACCGGCTCACTCTACATGTATGCAGGTTGGCTGGCATTTCATCAGTTCCTTCAGGACAAACGAGGTTTACGTGTTACTGCCGTAGACAACTACAACAGGCATGCTCGCGGACGTGGCCGACACCGATCAGTAACGCTCAAGGTGCTTCAGTCGCCCCGTTGTAGACCATATTCGGGTGTTTCAACGCAGTCACACGGGCGGTTCGCCGTGATAGCGGCTTCCAACTCTTTCGATATCTCGGATGCTAACTTCCTGTGTTCCGTGACGGCGGACGGATCTTCGGTCCCCTGTCGCGAAATCGCTGTAAACTGGAACGCGTACACCGTGTGCGTACTGGACATGTGCATACAAACGCTGCCACCGACCTGACCTTCGGTCTCTTGGTCAACAAGCCATCATTGCTAAGGCCACCGCTATGTTCAGCCAGTCGTTATGCGTTGCATTCGCAGAGCTCTCCCTGCATTGATGTGCCTCCTGCCCGGAAGTCGACTCTATCTCGTCAACCTGGCGAGACTTTCGCCACCATCAATGGTGACACCGGCACAGCTCCCAGCTCCCCCCTCTTTTCTGTCGTCTTCCCGCGGTCACGGGATCTGGGGCCCATTTCATAGGACGTTTTTCCTTAAGATCTTGAGGGCTTATGACGCCCTTTTTAGGCCAAACGACTTCCACAAGGACCGGTTCCTAAGCTCAGGACATAAGGATAGGACATTAGGATCTTGACACTCAGGA
>JABANP010000607.1:0-28955 GCA_013115135.1 Perkinsus olseni
GTATCGCTGTGACTATAAGGTGGGCTAGAGTTTTGAGTAATAGGTATACTTCCGACACATGCACTGACTATCATGCAAGAGCAACACTCACGGGTGCGGCTCACATAGTGGACTGGGGGTGGATTGCCTCCGCTTCACCAGCACCGTTCTTCCGTACTCCATCTGTTGGTAGTCGGGCCGATTCTTCTTACGTAGCCTCTTCCTCAGTGGGGGTGTCCTTATTTGGATCGGACTAGCAGTTGCCGAGCTACCATCTCCCAGTACTGTGTTGTCATCAGCCTCTGGGGATCTATCGACGTCGTCGCCTCCAGCCTGGAAGATGTTCTCATCACTGTCTAAAATTGATATGATGTAATAACTTCTACTGCGTGCTATTCCTCTCACCTGTGCATGGCTGTATTTGAGCAGGTTGTGGGCCGTCGCCTGTGAGGGCCTGAGGCTCTGAACGTATCTCCGTGCTCGACGGGGAGGGAGAATGACCGCCTGAATAGTGCTGGGACTCAGGCTGAGTGACTGAGCCTCAGTCACTGAGGCTGCAACGGGTCAGTGTGAGGCGTTGCATTGTTAAATATGAAGCGAGCATCTACTCTTCAGAGACACCCTATTCGTCTCATTACTGGAAGATCTTCTTCCGGGTGTCGGCGAAGTTATGCGTCTGGTATCGATTCGCCTCGCGCGCTGCGGTAGCCTGGGCACATTGGGAGGTCCTCGTGCCATGTTATTGTCGATCTGTTCTCCCCGTTCCCGATGTGCGTCATCGATCTCGAGGGCCGCCGTTGTGTCGTACCTGAAGGACGGCGGAGTGAGACAACCAACTACCGTGCCTCACGGTGAGGCGCTCCCCTGTCTGATCGGACTGCCTACTTACTTCGGCCGTCCGACCGACTTCGGCCCGAAATCAAGAAGGTCTTGAATCTGATAGGGTCCGAGATGCCCCTGGACCAAGAGCTCTACTCCTAATGAGTGGTCGCAAGTCTTCTTCTTCTTCTTGGCTTGCTTGGATTGGTAGCAAGTGCAGAAGTATCGCATTCCGGGCCGGGCGTCGATTATGAGTATATCCTCTATAGCAGTACGGATCTGGCTCCAGTCATCCCATTCCGCAGCTGCTGCTCCTTGGTGTCGTAGGTACAGTTGTGCAATCATGCTATCTACAACGTCCTGATTGGCCGCTGATTGTAATAGAGCCTTGCTAGGGACCATGTAATAGCTCGCAGACTCATCTGTATAGATAACATCGAGTTGCAGCGCCCATTTAGCCGCCTCTGTGGCCCGCTTCAACGAAGCTCTGTCCTCTTCAGGTTCGTTCCCCCATGCGAAATCTTCACAGCACTCGAGGACCTCATGTACTAGCTCATTGAAGGTAGCACTCTTCTTGATTCGACCTGTGGATGGAGCGACGTGACCCTCGTAATCGTTATGGGTGTTCAGGTAGGAGTCATAGATGTGGAATTATAGTTGTGGGAAATTCATATTCGAAATCGGGTACGTGTATATTATAATATTTGGAAATAGATTCTATTTAATAGAATGAATATATATAAGTTTGAGCATAGCGAGGGAATTTGAGAAGGCTAGATTGAAAGGCCATGATGTATTTGAGTAGGGGTGAAATAAAGGCGTCACTAAAGGCTACTCTAATTACTACTAAAAGCTTTCATCCTCTCACCTGAATGAAGTCCTCCGTTAATTCCTTCCGTCGCACAGGTGTGTCTTGGTATAAACCAAGGCACACCGTGTGCTCCTATATACCAAGTAGCTTTCATACATAACCACGTGTTTCGGAAATACGTCCAGAGATGGGGATGCGTTACTCCCCATTTCATCGCCATGGCTTTTGCTGCGTCCTCGAAAATGGAATTGCTGGTGCAGCGGTGGAGCGCCTTCACGTCCTTTTTGAAATCCTTAATTGTAGCTTCCACATTGTCCGGTGATCCTTCGGTGGTCAGGTTGATATAGGCCGGCAGATGTTGGATAACTGCACGAAGCATATGGACCCAGCAGTACAGCCTTGTCGCTGGCTGCATCTCGTCTCTGTTCCATCTCAGATCCTTGTCCAAGCCCCTGGGACTCAGTGGGCCGAATACCTGGGCTGGAGTTATATCACTACTACTGACTATCACGACCACTACTGACTATCACGACCACTACTGACTATCACGACCACTACTGACTATCACGACCACTACTGACTATCACTACTACTGACTATAACGACCACTACTGACTATCACGACCACTACTGACTATCACGACCACTACTGACTATCACGACCACTACTGACTATCACGGCTACTACTGACTATCACGACCACTACTGACTATCACGACCACTACTGACTATCACGGCTACTACTGACTATCACGACCACTACTGACTATCACGACCACTACTGACTATCACGACCACTACTGACTATCACGACCACTACTGACTATCACGACCACTACTGACTATCACGACCACTACTGACTATCACGACCACTACTGACTATCACGACCACTACTGACTATCACGACCACTACTGACTATCACGACCACTACTGACTATCACGGCTACTACTGACTATCACGACCACTACTGACTATCACGACCACTACTGACTATCACGGCTACTACTGACTATCACGACCACTACTGACTATCACGACCACTACTGACTATCACGACCACTACTGAGTATCACGACCACTACTGACTATCACGACCACTACTGAGTATCACGACCACTACTGACTATCACGACCACTCCTGAGTACCACGACCACTACTGACTATCACGACCACTACTGACTATCACGACCACTACTGAGTATCACGACCACTACTGACTATCACGACCACTACTGACTATCACGGCTACTACTGACTATCACGACCACTACTGACTATCACGGCTACTACTGACTATCACGACCACTACTGACTATCACGACCACTACTGACAATCACGACCACTACTGACTATCACGGCTACTACTGACTATCACGACCACTACTGACTATCACGACCACTACTGACTATCACGACCACTACTGAGTATCACGACCACTAATGACTATCACGACCACTCCTGAGTATCACGACCACTACTGACTATCACGACCACTACTGAGTATCACGACCACTAATGACTATCACGACCACTCCTGAGTATCACGACCACTACTGAGTATCACGACCACTAATGACTATCACGACCACTCCTGAGTATCACGACCACTACTGACTATCACGACCACTACTGAGTATCGCTACTCTACGAGGCTCACCTGTATGAATGCTTTCGTAAAGCATTCTGCTCCATCTGCGAGTATCGTTGTCGGCAGAAATGCAACACCAAGAGCCTCTGCTTGCTGTCTGATGCAGGCGAAGACCGCGGCCGTAGACGCGGTCTTCTTATTGGTGGTCAAGGCGAAACATATCGGTCTGTATCGACCCGACGGAGCTACGGTGCCTACCACCAGTGTTGTCAGCCCAAGCCAGCTCAGGCCGTCGGTGTGGTCGCAGGTAAGCACCACGTTGTCTCCCTGCGTATTCTCTAACAGTAGTTTGGGGCATGAAAATGCGAAGTACGTACAAGTACCAGCCCCATACCCGATGCAATAGGCTTCTTCGTCAGTTTGAGGCCTGACTGAATGATCCTCGCAGAACTTCCGTATATTAGCCAGGTTTTTTCCGGTTCCATCTTGTTCCTCACGTCGGCGTTCCCTCTTATTGTAGATGGCCTTCATCACCGACTTCCTGCTTGCCGATGCCGGTAACAAGCCTCTTTTTCTCAAGGTGCGGAAGGTGTTGAGAGGCTTTCCACGCCCTTCATGCTGCTGCACCACTACATTGGAGGCGACTCGGCTCAGAATAGGTTCCCTCGACTTTGCGCCTGCCGTCTGATCATGTTTATGCTGGTCGTAGGGTGATGCAGGTACCACGACTTCAAACGCCATTCCCAGAGTACCACCGCGGTCGACGCGAGCGATTTGCGCAGCGTACGGACAGCTGTAGCCGGCCCTCCTCCCTCTCCCGTAACAGCACACGTACTTGTACACGTAAGTCCCATCCTTCTTACAGTAGGACCCCTTAGTGCAAACTTTGAAGCCAGATATGGCCTCCAAAGCCTCCTTGGCCTCCTCGAGGGTTCTACAGCTCGTACCAGGACGATTGTACTGCAGTGTTTTCCTAGTCGGTCGAGGTGGAGTAGGCTCATCGCTGAGTCCTTCTTCAGGAGCTGAAGGGCTGCTCAGTGCCAGGTTTAGGTCCCTTGCAGTGCTCGGATCCGAACCACGGGACGCTTGTCCCAGTGCACATATTTCGGAAAGTCTATAACCTTCCCGAGAAGATCCCGACTGGGCTGCTGCATACGAAGTTGATGATGAGCACCTGTGGCAGCATTGTTAGACTCGAGACTTTGAAGCTGCCTTACCCTGCAGAGTTAACAGTCCTCGGACATGATTCTGATGATTGTGATAATTGTGATGAATGTGTTGAAGCTGGTGTTGTCTCAATGAAAGACATGTGAGATTAGATATGAACTTTTTCTCCGAAATCCTGCGAATGTTGAGTCAGGAGGTATACGAGACCACTGAGACAGTTTAACGGTCTCAACTGTCACAGTTTTTACAACCAACATGGCTCCTAAGACGACTGCCACCCGTATGGCTTCTACGATAACCGGCTCTATCGACATGGCTCCTACTATTCCCTCTTCGATGAGCACAAGGGCCCCTTTGTGACGCCGACGACTGTGAACACAACGAGGGTCAACGAGTCAATTCAAATATATCGAGATGAGTGTGAAGTGACCATCGACCCTGCATTGATTACTCTCGGAGAGTGCTGGATTACACGGCTGATACTCGACAATCGTCATCCTGACGGCGTGTGAGCTCGTCTACACTTTCGGTGGAATCCCTGCTGTTCAAACAGCTGCTACCCTCAGGCAAACGGTGTAGCTACCTCTCGAGAGCTCATATTTCGCCCCGAAGGAGGTCTTGAAGCGACTGATGAGGCGACTGATGAGGCGACTGAGTCGCCGCGACTCACCTCGTGAACCAGCGGCGGATGATGGTGGCGCTGACATGGAAGGAGATAATAACACTACTACCGTGATCACAGCCACGCTGACTCAGCTGCAGAATTGGAAGTCAGCGAGTGAGAAGGGGCGATGTCAACGCAAGGAATGATGAATTTGAAGCTGCATGTAGTTATGATTAATGCAAAAAGTAGTTGCCAGATGTTAAGAGTGGGAGTCTCACGGTGCAATCGAACGGGCATTCATCATTTTTAATTTCCGCTGTGACCGCTCGACGGCCCTGAGGCCTCATGAATATCCATTTGGGCCTCCTGAGTATCCACTTGGGCCTCCTGAGCATACAAAAGAGTGAGTGAGGGCAATCAGAGTGTTCACGATCCTTCGTAGCTACTGCGATTTGCTGCATATACTGGGTATATACCTCCGGCTCAGCAGTACTCTGCCTCTCGTCCGCGAGCCGTTGTGAGAACTCCAGCGCTCTGTCGGCGATGTTTCTATCCCACCTTGTCCTGATGCTCTGCGCGGGATGAGGAGCTGCCACGCCTAAAAGCGGTGGATGAACAGTGACGATTAATGGCATATCGTCCGCCTCACCTTGCTGAACTGCTTTCTCCCATATTTTATTCCCGCGGGCATGTACTTGGCGGCCTTCAGATACTGCTACTGCCGCTTCGTTGGACACGAAGCGGAATATTTCCATATCTTGTTGATCCGTGTAGCGGCTGCTGCTTGAGCTTCTTCGCTGAGTATAAGATGCCGTAAGAGGTCATCACACCTTCTTGGTAACGGGTGTGATTGTTCCACTGCACGGTCAGTCTAGGTTGAGCTGTAGCGGAGCTCACTCATTTTATATCAACTCGCAGTTTTACCGTCGTGTCAGCTGCCCTTACGAGTCTCACATTTTCATTTGTACGGCATGGTCTGTTAGCGTATGGATGCGCCCTATCATTCCCTCCGGGCTGTGTGGCACGCCACATACTGACCTCTCGAACTCGTGGGATAGCAGGGCTAGGGTTGACCTGACGGTAAAAGCAGCCGTGATGGGCTCATTTCTCTCGTGAGATCCTTGTAATATATAGCTTTGCTTCCAGATACTTGGATGGTCGTGGATCCATCGAAAGACAGTCGGCTCTCTTCGTTATCATCGATCTTCGCCTAAATTCGAAGCAAAAGTGGCTAGATGAGGGTGTGAGTCATAGTTACATTAGTAATGAGCACGATTGAGTTGTTCCTTGCAGTCCTCTTGCCGATTCTGCCAGGGCTGGCCCTGAGAACACGGACGAGTAGGCCTGACGCCAGGCTATGCAGCCAGGAGTATTGGTTGCAATGTGAGTTACGATTCAACGTGACGAGGCTACCCGTGCAGGAGTTTACAGCATGACTACTACGCGTTCACACGAACGATCCCATACTCGTCCGCTAGGAGGAATGCCTCCGCATCTTCGCCGCAGTCATCTCCACTGATGGTCTGTAAGGAAAGAGAAGGTATGATTCTGCGTTGCAGAATCTGTTGACAGATGCAAGTGAGCGATATGGAAGTTCGCTATCGATTCTCACCTCGGTGGGTTCCGCTGTGATGCACACCCCTGTCAGGTTTACATGAGACCCCACATCGAAAATCCCAACATCAGCTGTTGTGATGAACCGAGTCGGAGCAGCGTGAATAGAATTCTGCGATGACTCCTCGCTAGATGCTGATGGCATGGGCCGACCCGCGAGAATCTCCACCTCCTCGATAGATGTGCCAGGTGAGTTGAACTTCACCTAGAGGGACTCGCTGCAGCGGGCTGTATCCATCCGTCTAGTCAATGTACTTCATGGGTATCATTAGTATTATATACTTTGTGCGCAGGCTTGACTTGTCCCCCGCGGAATAAATAAATGTGGTCCTTCTTCAGAACAGACCCATAGTCACGGGCAGCCTGCTTAGTGATAACTGTTTTTGTGTGAGGCGTACTCTCACTCTGTTGAAGAAGATGGCCCGGATCCTGTCCCGCTCATCCGTGAGATTGACCGTGAAGTAGCTGCCTTTGAAGTTGTTGCGCTCAAATTCTCGAAGAACTGGCGTGGTAGTCACGCGGGCCCTTAAAGACCACCTAAAACCAAAAAAATGGTCGTTGTTTATTCGGTGGTGTTGGGCTCACTCTTTCGGCGGATCATCAGTCTTTAGGTCAGCGATGGAGCATTCAGTGAAGCCTTCGCTGCTAGCACTCAGAGGAGTACAGCGAGAGCCAGCTTCTGGAGGAGTCTGACAAAATTGCGGAGAACGAGTTAAGCTACGTGACATATTGAATGCGAGGGCGGTTCACCTCAACAAAGAACTGCAGGCTTGTCATTCCATCTCGGGTTAAAGCAACGGCATCCCCGAAAGATTGCTCATCAAGCACGCACTTATCGCCGTCATCGTCGACGTAGTGTACAGAGAACTGCTGTCCAACGAGGGCAGGCCAGGCCTCGGTGATGAAGTTCAATACATGCGAGTATGAATTGCACTCTGTCGATTCTACCCTCCTACGGATGACTTGTTCGCGGTAGCGTAGTTTGAGAACTTGCGGACCGGGCATACGCTGGTGAACCAATGACTGAGAACCATGACATATAGTTCACAATTGCAGGTACAGCTTCCGCACCAACTGCTGCTGCGATCGTACCACTACGACGATTTCGATATGACGAACCCTACTTCTCGCTAGTCGAGGCAGGCCGTGACCGCTATGACCACAACTACGACGACAAGAATGATGACGACGACAGAGACTACAGGGACCACTACGACCACAACTACTACGACAAGAATAATGACGACGACAGAGACTACAGGGACCACTATGACCACAACTACTACGACAAGAATAATGACGACGACAGAGACTACAGGGACCACTACGACCACAACTACTACGACAAGAATAATGACGACGACAGAGACTACAGGGACCACTATGACCACAACTACTACGACAAGAATAATGACGACGACAGAGACTACAGGGACCACTACGACCACAACTACTACGACAAGAATTATGACGACGACAGAGACTACAGGGACCACTATGACCACAACTACTACGACAAGAATAATGACGACGACAGAGACTACAGGGACCACTTCGACCACAACTACGACGACAAGAATGATGACGACGACAGAGACTACAGGGACCACTACGACCACAACTACTACGACAAGAATTATGACGACGACAGAGACTACAGGGACCACTACGACCACAACTACTACGACAAGAATTATGACGACGACAGAGACTACAGGGACCACTATGACCACAACTACTACGACAAGAATAATGACGACGACAGAGACTACAGGGAGCACTATGACCACAACTACTACGACAAGAATAATGACGACGACAGAGACTACAGGGACCACTATGACCACAACTATGACGCCAAGAATAATGACGACGACAGAGACTACAGGGAGCACTATGACCACAACTACTACGACAAGAATAATGACGACGACAGAGACTACAGCGACCACTATGACCACAACTACTACGACAAGAATTATGACGACGACAGAGACTACAGGGACCACTATGACCACAACTACGACGACAAGAATGATGACGACGACAGAGACTACAGGGAGCACTATGACCACAACTACTACGACAAGAATAATGACGACGACAGAGACTACAGGGAGCACTATGACCACAACTACTACGACAAGAATAATGACGACGACAGAGACTACAGGGACCACTATGACCACAACTATGACGCCAAGAATAATGACGACGACAGAGACTACAGGGAGCACTATGACCACAACTACTACGACAAGAATAATGACGACGACAGAGACTACAGCGACCACTATGACCACAACTACTACGACAAGAATTATGACGACGACAGAGACTACAGGGACCACTATGACCACAACTACTACGACAAGAATAATGACGACGACAGAGACTACAGGGAGCACTATGACCACAACTACTACGACAAGAATAATGACGACGACAGAGACTACAGGGACCACTATGACCACAACTATGACGCCAAGAATAATGACGACGACAGAGACTACAGGGAGCACTATGACCACAACTACTACGACAAGAATAATGACGACGACAGAGACTACAGCGACCACTATGACCACAACTACTACGACAAGAATAATGACGACGCCAGAGACTACAGGGACCACTATGACCACAACTACTACGACAAGAATAATGACGACGACAGAGACTACAGGGACCACTATGACCACACCTACTACGACAAGAATGCTGACGACGACAGAGACTACAGGGACCACTATGACCACAACTACTACGACAAAAAAATGACGACGGCAGAGACTACAGGGACCACTATGACCACAACTACTACGACAAAAAATGACGACGGCAGAGACTACAGGGACCATCGAGCAGCCCGATCTTATGCTCGACGGTCGCTCGATCGAGCTATCATTTCGATCATTTCGGCTCATCATGAACATAACTTCGACCTTCCACGTATCATTCTTGGGTTGTATCAAGTGCTAGTGCCATATAGCTGATTATCTCTACTCCTGAGAAGTTTGTAGAAATATCCCTCCCCGCGACAATGGAACCTTGACCAGATAGTTGTAAATCCTTTCCTGTGACTAACGCAACACAAAGAGAAGTCAATACTCAGGTTCAGTTAAGTTCACCTAGTCAAGTTCAGGAGTCAACACAGGACTACACCAGACAGCAAGAAAGTAGATGCCAGTAGAGATAAATCGTCTCTTGAGCGGTGTTAGGTCGCCGGTTCTATTTACGACAGATACAGTCGTTGCGACCGGGGATGGGCCGTACCGTATGGTGCGGCCAGGTCACCTGGTCCAGCTGTGAGAGAGCCGCAGTACCTTTTGTGAGCAGAATTGACGCAACGATAATCATTTTCAGCTTCCCACGCTGAATTAAGAGCAACAGACGATGTATTAGGAATCGATGTCAACCACCACTACTAAAGACGCCAACACGGATCAACTTTGATCAAGCACCACAAACATAATTCAGAAAGCTCTCTGGTGCATGTCGGGCCATCCATTTTGACAAGGCTGCCGAACACCGCCGAAATTATCATGACGGTAACTCTGTGCAAGTATGAAGTACCGGTATCTCACAGTAATTTTGACGAGGTCACCAAGTATTGTGAACGTATCGTGCCAAACCCTCTCGCGCATTCTCTGATGACCTGCTGCTATTAAAAGTTTGGATGAAGCGACTGAAGCAGACCAGATCTAATTCGACTCTATTCGCTTGTAGCCAGCAGAGCACATAAAGTGAAGAATCCTCCTCCGATTTTTCTTGCCTTTTGACTAACGCAACATGACGGTATCCCTCAGTCGGACATAGTATGACACAGCGCTGAGAGACTGGTTCCAGGCTCTGGTTTGAGGAGGATATCGATAGCACTGCCATCTATGCTGATGATGATCATTGACATGGCTATCTAGTAATAGAACTGCAGGGAGCAGATATCGGGGTAAAGATGACATACGACCACGACAAGCAGGAGGTGCTTACTCGATTCGCATTCTCGAAGACATCCCCAATGAGAGCTTCTTCATCCTGCGTGACCAGGATGGTGCATAAAACACAAATAACTGCGACTGAATGGTACATCAACCCTTCTTTCAGGCAACCAGCCAACTTGGCTCAGCCAAGCACACAACAGAGGTATCAGAGTATCAGCGGATATCAGCTAATTAAGAATGAACGTTCCGTAGGATGTGGAGGTTCTGCACACGAGTTCTTGAACCACAAGTGTTCGAGTAACCCCGGGTGAACACCCGAAACTACGAAACTCCTGCCTCCTGAAGAGGATACATAACATTCAGACCTTACAGAACAACTCGCACCTTTTCGTCTTCAAGAGGGAATAGGACTCTCTGTATTTCACCGAAGTGCCGAGTGGGTTTCTCCTCATCCCATATTGGAACATTGATATGACTGCTTCCGTCATCCAAGCCTGCGAAGGGTTCCCATATCGGAAGATCGATGTGACTACTATCCACGTGAGCCATGTATCTGAGGTGACCAGATAGGGTGGTCAGTGTGGCACTGAAATGGGATAAATCATCTGCATATTCGCATCGTCACCTCTGCCACGGTCGCATCGCCGGAACTGAATTCTCTGCCGGAATATCCCCGGTAGATGAATTTTTACCGTTCAGACACCATGAGCTGAAAGGAAGCAGAGAACCGGTGTGCACTGCTGTTTCGACAGACGGAAGCGCTTACTCGTCAGCATCATACGAATGACTGTCATCGCTCGTAATATTCCCCGCAAATACTCCAAGCTCGCTTCGTCGCCTCTCTATGGTCAACGGAGTTGCCGGGACTAGGACCCTGGGTTTAGTTTTAGCCTGCCGCTTCGGAGTGCTCGCTTCGAAGCTGGCCCAAGGCGCACGGGAGGGCTTCTCGATGCTGGGATACGGGTGATACCCCGTGAGTGTGATACGTGAGTGTGATACCACGGGAATGCTCAGTTGTTTAGGTTTGAAGTTATATCTAAGATGGATATCGGCAACTAACATTACGGCCAAGGCTTACCTGAGAATCCTTCCCATGCACCCCTGCCTGTTGGAGGCAGTAGTTCCGTCTAGATTTCTTGTGGCATCCAGGTGAGAGCTGATACTTGCGAGAGATATCTTGGCAGCTTCTTGGCAGCTGCTGAAGTATACCCCCCGCTTTACCTCATTCACTTCGGGGGAACAAGTGGCGACCCGCGTGGCGTTCTCATCATTTTCGATGGGGAATCGTTCGTGGAGCTGACAGCGCCTTTCGGCCCTTCGTCTCTCAATCATGAGGACGTCCTTTCTCTGTGAAATATGAGACAATCGAGAGACCGTTTGTATCCTACCGTGACTGAGCGATACCCTTCTCACCTTCTTCTCCGGATGAGGAGATGCTGCATTCCAGACTTCATCAAGATCTTCATCATCAAGGTTGAAGTCGAAATATATTTCACATAGCTCCTGGAGTTCGACGAAGCAAATTTCCCAGAGACACTGGGGAAGGACCACTCTCAGGAGAAAGTCACGCATAGGTGGGATGGCCTGTGAGCCGTCGGGAGCGTCTGAGCCAGAATACTAGCGCGTCTTACCACTTCGGACGCCGGTGTGGTTTCATAATGATAATCATCCATAAAGGGGGATGCTTGGCGATAGAGCTCAGCTGCACCTTGCCAGTGATGATCATAAGCCTGCTCTGCATCTCTACCCAATGTCTTCAAGATACGGCAAACGTCAATGTGAAGGCGGAATAGGTTCATTGCTCTCGAGACCTGAACATAGTAATGCTTGAAGCAATTTGCTTCAACCAGAGACCCTCGCCCACCGTAAACATTACGCAAGACGCGAAGGACGAGCAAGCGAGAGGAAATCGCACAGCCGCTCTCTTCAACTTAGTTTACAGCCTTCCTGCTTGCCGCCCCTCCTCGCCGAATATTTTTCTTGATCCATTCGTGTTGGCCAGGTCGAAGTATCAGCTCCTCCAATGCTTCTAGGACAACCAGAAGGTCGTCCGTGTTACCGCTCTCATGAGCCTCTGTCAGGTAGCGACTCGAAATCTCCGTTGAGAAGGAGCAGAACGGCCTGTGGTCAGATCTGAACTGACTCTCCATCATTCGGTAGCAAACATAGAGTCGCCTCGAGAGATCTTTCTGAAACATGGATTCTAACCGAATTTGCGAATATACCCGACCGCTGAATGTACTAGCGTTACCGAGTTTGCCGGCGGTAACGAGGAAGATGGATCATCCTGCTCGGGCAGTTCTGTTGTTCTTGCGTGCTGGGGAACGCCAGCGCGTGCGGGACCATCCGGCTGATCGCAAATGGCCTGAGCTATTCGTCTTCGACTGATCGCTGCGTAGTCCTCCTCCACGGTGGACCTCGACCCTTGACTGTCACGTCGGGTAGTCACCTGATAAGGCAAGACGAAGGGACTAGAAGTGTTGAACACTTAGTGTTGGGCTGCTCTCACCGAAGAATCTTCGAGACGGTCGGACCGCCGTATCGGCGATCGCTTAAGCCAGCTTGCAGCTATGGGCTTGCACAAGGCAAGGTGCCGACGACACCAAGAAGTATACATTCCAGGATCGCGACCGGTCCCTCGCGATTCCAAGTCCATCGCCTCGGCCAGCGACATGACGGCAGCCAGGTCCGCACGTCGCACGGCTAATCCGAGTATTACGAACGGAGCATCCAAGCCGGCGCTTTCGCTGTGGTTTTTTACCGTGGATATCCAGCGACTCGCAATCTCCTTTTGTCGATGGTAAGATACACGCTCCAGTATTGCTAGTTCAAGAGGATCCGCAGGGAAGTTGGTACCCGCGATGACTTCGGCAACCCCGGCAATGATGTCGCGCCGTTTAGCCCCCGACTCGTCAATTGTTGGTCGGCCCCGGCCCCGTTTCTTCGAAGCGGGTACTCCCCGCCGGGGAGAATATCCATTGGACATAACAGAAATAGCTGCGACTGAATGATGCATCAACCCTTCTCTCAGGGAGCCAGCCAACTTGGCTGAGCCAAGCACAAAAATTGCAAATTGACATACGACCACGACGAGCAGAGGTGGCATCTCCGAGGTGCTTACTCAGCGTTGCCACCGCATTCTTAAAGACATCCCCAATGACAGCTTCCTCATCCTGCGTGACCAGGATGATGCTCCGCAAGAGCGTTTTGTGGTGCTCTGCGATGCCTGTTCGGTGTTCATCTCCCTTGGTGATAGATGAAAGCTGTAGTTGTACTCACAAGTGGCTTTCTTAGTATCTTGACTGCTGTGTCACGCAGCACGATGCATGCAAGTTACCATGTTGACTACGGTCATTGAGCCTAGGTTACGCTCCATATACTTGGCGACGTCCTTTAGGTTGTCCATCTTGGGGTACACCTCCGCCGTGAGTGGTAGCCCATGGGATAGAATTCCACTGAGCAGCAGGAGCTGGCATTTGACTGGAGTCCAAGTCATGGGAAGCATTGCACCAGGGGCCTTCACGCCAGTTTAGGCCCCTGGGATCCGCACTTACACCCCATCCCCTCCCACTGATAACTAACAACCCAAGACGATTATGGTTGCCAAAAGCGGCGGTAGTAGCGGTGGTAGTTGATGTAAATATAACAATAGTCCATATTCATTACCGTCCACTCATGCAGCTGCCGCATCGAGCCGCTTGTAGCCTTTGCTGAGTAGTTCACAGCGACCAGTCTCAGGCTTCAAAACAACACTCACGGCGTGAAGTACGCGAGCCATGTCCGCCTTCTTGGGCCCTCTACAGTTCCCAAACGGCATGTCCGTCACGATCCAGTCGATGCTGTCTTCATCCGCCGCGTCCCAGTCTCCAACATACGCGAGCAGTACCGGAGCCTCACAGTAATTTTGAACTAAGAATATTTCAAGAAGCTCTCCCGTGCGCCTTGGGCCAGCTTCGAACAATGACAATTTTGACGAGGCTAGTGATCATCGCCAAAGCTATCATGACGAGCACCTAAGTGCGATTTTGAAGTACCGGCGTCTCACAGTAATTTTGAACTAAGGATATTTCGAGAAGCTCTCCCGTGCGCCTTGGGCCAGCTTCGAACAACGACAATTTTGACGAGGCTAGTGATCATCGCCAAAGCTATCATGACGAGCACCTGAGTGCGATCTCGAAGTACCGGCGTCTCGCAGTAATTTTGAACTAAGAATATTTCAAGAAGCTCTCCCGTGCGCCTTGGGCCAGCTTCGAACAATGACAATTTTGACGAGGCTAGTGATCATCGCCAAAGCTATCATGACGAGCACCTGAGTGCGATCTTGAAGTACCGCTGTCTCACAGTAATTTTGAACTAAGAATATTTCAAGAAGCTCTCCCGTGCGCCTTGGGCCAGCTTCGAACAACGACAATTTTGACGAGGCTAGTGATCATCGCCAAAGCTATCATGACGAGCACCTGAGTGCGATTTCGGAGTACCGGCGTCTCACAGTAATTTTGAACTAAGAATATTTCAAGAAGCTCTCCCGTGCGCCTTGGGGCCCAAGGCTTGGGCCAGCTTCGAACAATGACAATTTTGACGAGGCTAGTGATCATCGCCAAAGCTATCATGACGAGCACCTGAGTGCGATTTTGAAGTACCGGTGTCTCACAGTAATTTTGAACTAAGAGTATTTCAAGAAGCTCTCCCGTGCGCCTCGGGCCAGCTTCGAACAACGACAATTTTGACGAGGCTAGTAATCATCGCCAAAGCTATCATGACGAGCACCTGAGTGCGATTTCGAAGTACCGGCGTCTCGCAGTAATTTTGAACTAAGAATATTTCAAGAAGCTCTCCCGTGCGCCTTGGGCCAGCTTCGAACAATGACAATTTTGACGAGGCTAGTGATCATCGCCAAAGCTATCATGACGAGCACCTGAGTGCGATCTTGAAGTACCGGTGTCTCACAGTAATTTTGAACTAAGAATATTTCAAGAAGCTCTCCCGTGCGCCTTGGGCCAGCTTCGAACAATGACAATTTTGACGAGGCTAGTGATCATCGCCAAAGCTATCATGACGAGCACCTGAGTGCGATTTTGAAGTACCGGTGTCTCACAGTAATTTTGAACTAAGAATATTTCAAGAAGCTCTCCCGTGCGCCTTGGGCCAGCTTAGAACAATGACAATTTTGACGAGGCTAGTGATCATCGCCAAAGCTATCATGACGAGCACCTGAGTGCGATTTCGAAGTACCGGCGTCTCACAGTAATTTTGAACTAAGAATATTTCGAGAAGCTCTCCCGTGCCCCTTGGGCCAGCTTCGAACAATGACAATTTTGACGAGGCTAGTGATCATCGCCAAAGCTATCATGACGAGCACCTGAGTGCGATCTCGAAGTACCGGCGTCTCACAGTAATTTTGAACTGAGAATATTTCGAGAAGCTCTCCCATGCGCCTTGGGCCAGCTTCGAACAACGACAATTTTGACGAGGCTAGTGATCATCGCCAAAGCTATCATGACGAACACCTGAGTGCGATCTCGAAGTACCGGCGTCTCGCAGTAATTTTTAACTAAGAATATTTCAAGAAGCTCTCCCGTGCGCCTTGGGCCAGCTTCGAACAATGACAATTTTGACGAGGCTAGTGATCATCGCCAAAGCTATCATGACGAGCACCTGAGTGCGATTTCGAAGTACCGGCGTCTCACAGTAATTTTGAACTAAGAATATTTCAAGAAGCTCTCCCGTGCGCCTTGGGGCCCAAGGCTTGGGCCAGCTTCGAACAATGACAATTTTGACGAGGCTAGTGATCATCGCCAAAGCTATCATGACGAGCACCTGAGTGCGATTTTGAAGTACCGGTGTCTCACAGTAATTTTGAACTAAGAATATTTCAAGAAGCTCTCCCGTGCGCCTTGGGCCAGCTTCGAACAACGACAATTTTGACGAGGCTAGTAATCATCGCCAAAGCTATCATGACGAGCACCTGAGTGCGATTTCGAAGTACCGGCGTCTCGCAGTAATTTTGAACTAAGAACATTTCAAGAAGCTCTCCGGTGCGCCTTGGGCCAGCTTCGAACAATGACAATTTTGACGAGGCTAGTGATCATCGCCAAAGCTATCATGACGAGCACCTGAGTGCGATCTTGAAGTACCGGTGTCTCACAGTAATTTTGAACTAAGAATATTTCAAGAAGCTCTCCCGTGCGCCTTGGGCCAGCTTCGAACAATGACAATTTTGACGAGGCTAGTGATCATCGCCAAAGCTATCATGACGAGCACCTGAGTGCGATTTTTGAAGTACCGGTGTCTCACAGTAATTTTGAACTAAGAATATTTCAAGAAGCTCTCCCGTGCGCCTTGGGCCAGCTTAGAACAATGACAATTTTGACGAGGCTAGTGATCATCGCCAAAGCTATCATGACGAGCACCTGAGTGCGATTTCGAAGTACCGGCGTCTCACAGTAATTTTGAACTAAGAATATTTCGAGAAGCTCTCCCGTGCCCCTTGGGCCAGCTTCGAACAATGACAATTTTGACGAGGCTAGTGATCATCGCCAAAGCTATCATGACGAGCACCTGAGTGCGATCTCGAAGTACCGGCGTCTCACAGTAATTTTGAACTAAGAATATTTCGAGAAGCTCTCCCATGCGCCTTGGGCCAGCTTCGAACAACGACAATTTTGACGGGGCTAGTGATCATCGCCAAAGCTATCATGACGAACATCTGAGTGCGATCTCGAAGTACCGGCGTCTCGCAGTAATTTTGAACTAAGAATATTTCAAGAAGCTCTCCCGTGCGCCTTGGGCCAGCTTCGAACAATGACAATTTTGACGAGGCTAGTGATCATCGCCAAAGCTATCATGACGAGCACCTGAGTGCGATTTCGAAGTACCGGCGTCTCACAGTAATTTTGAACTAAGAATATTTCGAGAAGCTCTCCCGTGCTCCTTGGGCCAGCTTCGAACAATGACAATTTTGACGAGGCTAGTGATCATCGCCAAAGCTATCATGACGAGCACCTGAGTGCGATTTCGAAGTACCGGCGTCTCACAGTAATTTTGAACTAAGAATATTTCAAGAAGCTCTCCCGTGCGCCTTGGGCCAGCTTCGAACAATGACAATTTTGACGAGGCTAGTGATCATCGCCAAAGCTATCATGACGAGCACCTGAGTGCGATTTTGAAGTACCGGTGTCTCACAGTAATTTTGAACTAAGAATATTTCAAGAAGCTCTCCCGTGCGCCTCGGGCCAGCTTCGAACAACGACAATTTTGACGAGGCTAGTGATCATCGCCAAAGCTATCATGATTAGCACCTGAGTGCGATTTCGAAGTACCGGCGTCTCACAGTAATTTTGAACTAAGAATATTTCAAGAAGCTCTCCCGTGCGCCTCGGGCCAGCTTCGAACAACGACAATTTTGACGAGGCTAGTGATCTTCGCCAAAGCTATCACCACCACCACTGCTACTAATTCCCTTACTTCGCAATACTTACCACTATAGGACCGCTACAACCACCACTATGTAATCGCAACAGCGACGTCACAACCATGGACATTAACCACTGGCCAAAACGAAATGAAATAGTACAGCACAGAGACAAGACTACAGTCCACGCATCGCCAGCTCAACGAACAACCATACCGAAGGCGACACATAGAATCATATTTGCAAATTGACATACGACCACGACGAGCAGAGGTGGCATCTCCGAGGTGCTTACTCAGCGTTGCCACCGCATTCTTAAAGACATCCCCAATGACAGCTTCCTCATCCTGCGTGACCAGGATGATGCTCCGCAAGAGCGTTTTGTGGTGCTCTGCGATGCCTGTTCGGTGTTCATCTCCCTTGGTGATAGATGAAAGCTGTAGTTGTACTCACAAGTGGCTTTCTTAGTATCTTGACTGCTGTGTCACGCAGCACGATGCATGCAAGTTACCATGTTGACTACGGTCATTGAGCCTAGGTTACGCTCCATATACTTGGCGACGTCCTTTAGGTTGTCCATCTTGGGGTACACCTCCGCCGTGAGTGGTAGCCCATGGGATAGAATTCCACTGAGCAGCAGGAGCTGGCATTTGACTGGAGTCCAAGTCATGGGAAGCATTGCACCAGGGGCCTTCACGCCAGTTTAGGCCCCTGGGATCCGCACTACACCCCATCCCCTCCCACTGATAACTAACAACCCAAGACGATTATGGTTGCCAAAAGCGGCGGTAGTAGCGGTGGTAGTTGATGTAAATATAACAATAGTCCATATTCATTACCGTCCACTCATGCAGCTGCCGCATCGAGCCGCTTGTAGCCTTTGCTGAGTAGTTCACAGCGACCAGTCTCAGGCTTCAAAACAAGACTCACGGCGTGAAGTACGCGAGCCATGTCCGCCTTCTTGGGCCCTCTACAGTTCCCAAACGGCATGTCCGTCACGATCCAGTCGATGCTGTTTTCATCCGCCGCGTCCCAGTCTCCAACATACGCGAGCAGTACCGGAGCCTCACAGTAATTTTGAACTAAGAATATTTCAAGAAGCTCTCCCGTGCGCCTTGGGCCAGCTTCGAACAATGACAATTTTGACGACGCTAGTGATCATCGCCAAAGCTATCATGACGAGCACCTGAGTGCGATCTCGAAGTACCGGCGTCTCACAGTAATTTTGAACTAAGAATATTTCAAGAAGCTCTCCCGTGCGCCTTGGGCCAGCTTCGAACAATGACAATTTTGACGAGGCTAGTGATCATCGCCAAAGCTATCATGACGAGCACCTGAGTGCGATCTCGAAGTACCGGCGTCTCACAGTAATTTTTGAACTAAGAATATTTCAAGAAGCTCTCCCGTGTGCCTTGGGCCAGCTTCGAACAATGACAATTTTGACGAGGCTAGTGATCATCGCCAAAGCTATCATGACGAGCACCTGAGTGCGATTTCGAAGTACCGGCGTCTCATAGTAATTTTGAACTAAGAATATTTCAAGAAGCTCTCCCGTGCGCCTTGGGCCAGCTTCGAACAATGACAATTTTGACGAGGCTAGTGATCATCGCCAAAGCTATCATGACGAGCACCTGAGTGCGATCTTGAAGTACCGGTGTCTCACAGTAATTTTTGAACTAAGAATATTTCAAGAAGCTCTCCCGTGCGCCTTGGGCCAGCTTCGAACAATGACAATTTTGACGAGGCTAGTGATCATCGCCAAAGCTATCACGACGAGCACCTGAGTGCGATTTTTGAAGTACCGGCGTCTCACAGTAATTTTGAACTAAGAATATTTCAAGAAGCTCTCCCGTGCGCCTTGGGCCAGCTTCGAACAATGACAATTTTGACGAGGCTAGTGATCATCGCCAAAGCTATCATGACGAGCACCTGAGTGCGATTTTTGAAGTACCGGTGTCTCACAGTAATTTTGAACTAAGAATATTTCAAGAAGCTCTCCCGTGCGCCTTGGGCCAGCTTCGAACAATGACAATTTTGACGAGGCTAGTGATCATCGCCAAAGCTATCATGACGAGCACCTGAGTGCGATCTTGAAGTACCGCTGTCTCACAGTAATTTTGAACTAAGAATATCTCAAGAAGCTCTCCCGTGCGCCTTGGGCCAGCTTCGAACAATGACAATTTTGACGAGGCTAGTGATCATCGCCAAAGCTATCATGACGAGCACCTGAGTGCGATTTTGAAGTACCGGTGTCTCACAGTAATTTTGAACTAAGAATATTTCAAGAAGCTCTCCCGTGCGCCTTGGGCCAGCTTCGAACAATGACAATTTTGACGAGGCTAGTGATCATCGCCAAAGCTATCATGACGAGCACCTGAGTGCGATCTTGAAGTACCGCTGTCTCACAGTAATTTTGAACTAAGAATATCTCAAGAAGCTCTCCCGTGCGCCTTGGGCCAGCTTCGAACAACGACAATTTTGACGAGGCTAGTGATCATCGCCAAAGCTATCATGACGAGCACCTGAGTGCGATCTCGAAGTACCGGCGTCTCGCAGTAATTTTGAACTAAGAATATTTCAAGAAGCTCTCCCGTGCGCCTTGGGCCAGCTTCGAACAATGACAATTTTGACGAGGCTAGTGATCATCGCCAAAGCTATCATGACGAGCACCTGAGTGTGATCTTGAAGTACCGCTGTCTCACAGTAATTTTGAACTAAGAATATCTCAAGAAGCTCTCCCGTGCGCCTTGGGCCAGCTTCGAACAACGACAATTTTGACGAGGCTAGTGATCATCGCCAAAGCTATCATGACGAGCACCTGAGTGCGATTTCGGAGTACCGGCGTCTCGCAGTAATTTTGAACTAAGAATATTTCAAGAAGCTCTCCCGTGCGCCTTGGGCCAGCTTCGAACAATGACAATTTTGACGAGGCTAGTGATCATCGCCAAAGCTATCATGACGAGCACCTGAGTGCGATCTTGAAGTACCGGTGTCTCACAGTAATTTTGAACTAAGAATATTTCAAGAAGCTCTCCCGTGCGCCTTGGGCCAGCTTCGAACAATGACAATTTTGACGAGGCTAGTGATCATCGCCAAAGCTATCATGACGAGCACCTGAGTGCGATTTTGAAGTACCGGTGTCTCACAGTAATTTTTGAACTAAGAATATTTCAAGAAGCTCTCCCGTGCGCCTTGGGCCAGCTTAGAACAATGACAATTTTGACGAGGCTAGTGATCATCGCCAAAGCTATCATGACGAGCACCTGAGTGCGATTTCGAAGTACCGGCGTCTCACAGTAATTTTGAACTAAGAATATTTCGAGAAGCTCTCCCGTGCCCCTTGGGCCAGCTTCGAACAATGACAATTTTGACGAGGCTAGTGATCATCGCCAAAGCTATCATGACGAGCACCTGAGTGCGATCTCGAAGTACCGGCGTCTCACAGTAATTTTGAACTAAGAATATTTCGAGAAGCTCTCCCATGCGCCTTGGGCCAGCTTCGAACAACGACAATTTTGACGAGGCTAGTGATCATCGCCAAAGCTATCATGACGAACACCTGAGTGCGATCTCGAAGTACCGGCGTCTCGCAGTAATTTTGAACTAAGAATATTTCAAGAAGCTCTCCCGTGCGCCTTGGGCCAGCTTCGAACAATGACAATTTTGACGAGGCTAGTGATCATCGCCAAAGCTATCATGACGAGCACCTGAGTGCGATCTCGAAGTACCGGCGTCTCACAGTAATTTTGAACTAAGAATATTTCAAGAAGCTCTCCCGTGCGCCTTGGGCCAGCTTCGAACAATGACAATTTTGACGAGGCTAGTGATCATCGCCAAAGCTATCATGACGAGCACCTGAGTGCGATTTTGAAGTACCGGTGTCTCACAGTAATTTTGAACTAAGAATATTTCAAGAAGCTCTCCCGTGCGCCTTGGGCCAGCTTAGAACAATGACAATTTTGACGAGGCTAGTGATCATCGCCAAAGCTATCATGACGAGCACCTGAGTGCGATCTTGAAGTACCGCTGTCTCACAGTAATTTTGAACTAAGAATATTTCAAGAAGCTCTCCCGTGCGCCTTGGGCCAGCTTCGAACAACGACAATTTTGACGAGGCTAGTGATCATCGCCAAAGCTATAATGACGAGCACCTGAGTGCGATTTCGGAGTACCGGCGTCTCACAGTAATTTTGAACTAAGAATATTTCAAGAAGCTCTCCCGTGCGCCTTGGGGCCCAAGGCTTGGGCCAGCTTCGAACAATGACAATTTTGACGAGGCTAGTGATCATCGCCAAAGCTATCATGACGAGCACCTGAATGCGATTTTGAAGTACCGGTGTCTCACAGTAATTTTGAACTAAGAATATTTCAAGAAGCTCTCCCGTGCCCCTTGGGCCAGCTTCGAACAACGACAATTTTGACGAGGCTAGTGATCATCGCCAAAGCTATCATGACGAGCACCTGAGTGCGATTTCGAAGTACCGGCGTCTCACAGTAATTTTGACGAGATCACCAAGTATTCTGAAGTTCAGGGTCTGAACATAGTATCTTGACGAGTTCCAGCAGAGCACAAGCAGTAATTTGCCATTATGTCTGACTCATCGGGCCGATGATCGTCAACCACCAATACTATCAACTCTCTCATAACGACCACTACTATTACGGTAATAAGGTAGGTGATAGTATTACCTATCAGTGATAGGTAAGCTATCACCACCACCACTGCTACTAATTCCCTTACTTCGCAATACTTACCACTATAGGACCGCTACAACCACCACTATGTAATCGCAACAGCGACGTCACAACCATGGACATTAACCACTGGCCAAAACGAAATGAAATAGTACAGCACAGAGACAAGACTACAGTCCACGCATCGCCAGCTCAACGAACAACCATACCGAAGGCGACACATAGAATCATATTTGCAAATTGACATACGACCACGACGAGCAGAGGTGGCATCTCCGAGGTGCTTACTCAGCGTTGCCACCGCATTCTTAAAGACATCCCCAATGACAGCTTCCTCATCCTGCGTGACCAGGATGATGCTCCGCAAGAGCGTTTTTGTGGTGCTCTGCGATGCCTGTTCGGTGTTCATCTCCCTTGGTGATAGATGAAAGCTGTAGTTGTACTCACAAGTGGCTTTCTTAGTATCTTGACTGCTGTGTCACGCAGCACGATGCATGCAAGTTACCATGTTGACTACGGTCATTGAGCCTAGGTTACGCTCCATATACTTGGCGACGTCCTTTAGGTTGTCCATCTTGGGGTACACCTCCGCCGTGAGTGGTAGCCCATGGGATAGAATTCCACTGAGCAGCAGGAGCTGGCATTTGACTGGAGTCCAAGTCATGGGAAGCATTGCACCAGGGGCCTTCACGCCAGTTTAGGCCCCTGGGATCCGCACTTACACCCCATCCCCTCCCACTGATAACTAACAACCCAAGACGATTATGGTTGCCAAAAGCGGCGGTAGTAGCGGTGGTAGTTGATGTAAATATAACAATAGTCCATATTCATTACCGTCCACTCATGCAGCTGCCGCATCGAGCCGCTTGTAGCCTTTGCTGAGTAGTTCACAGCGACCAGTCTCAGGCTTCAAAACAAGACTCACGGCGTGAAGTACGCGAGCCATGTCCGCCTTCTTGGGCCCTCTACAGTTCCCAAACGGCATGTCCGTCACGATCCAGTCGATGCTGTCTTCATCCGCCGCGTCCCAGTCTCCAACATACGCGAGCAGTACCGGAGCCTCACAGTAATTTTGAACTAAGAATATTTCAAGAAGCTCTCCCGTGCGCCTTGGGCCAGCTTCGAACAATGACAATTTTGACGACGCTAGTGATCATCGCCAAAGCTATCATGACGAGCACCTGAGTGCGATCTCGAAGTACCGGCGTCTCACAGTAATTTTGAACTAAGAATATTTCAAGAAGCTCTCCCGTGCGCCTTGGGCCAGCTTCGAACAATGACAATTTTGACGAGGCTAGTGATCATCGCCAAAGCTATCATGACGAGCACCTGAGTGCGATCTCGAAGTACCGGCGTCTCACAGTAATTTTGAACTAAGAATATTTCAAGAAGCTCTCCCGTGTGCCTTGGGCCAGCTTCGAACAATGACAATTTTGACGAGGCTAGTGATCATCGCCAAAGCTATCATGACGAGCACCTGAGTGCGATTTCGAAGTACCGGCGTCTCATAGTAATTTTGAACTAAGAATATTTCAAGAAGCTCTCCCGTGCGCCTTGGGCCAGCTTCGAACAATGACAATTTTGACGAGGCTAGTGATCATCGCCAAAGCTATCATGACGAGCACCTGAGTGCGATCTTGAAGTACCGGTGTCTCACAGTAATTTTGAACTAAGAATATTTCAAGAAGCTCTCCCGTGCGCCTTGGGCCAGCTTCGAACAATGACAATTTTGACGAGGCTAGTGATCATCGCCAAAGCTATCACGACGAGCACCTGAGTGCGATTTTGAAGTACCGGCGTCTCACAGTAATTTTGAACTAAGAATATTTCAAGAAGCTCTCCCGTGCGCCTTGGGCCAGCTTCGAACAATGACAATTTCGACGAGGCTAGTGATCATCGCCAAAGCTATCATGACGAGCACCTGAGTGCGATTTTGAAGTACCGGTGTCTCACAGTAATTTTGAACTAAGAATATTTCAAGAAGCTCTCCCGTGCGCCTTGGGCCAGCTTCGAACAATGACAATTTTGACGAGGCTAGTGATCATCGCCAAAGCTATCATGACGAGCACCTGAGTGCGATCTTGAAGTACCGCTGTCTCACAGTAATTTTGAACTAAGAATATCTCAAGAAGCTCTCCCGTGCGCCTTGGGCCAGCTTCGAACAACGACAATTTTGACGAGGCTAGTGATCATCGCCAAAGCTATCATGACGAGCACCTGAGTGCGATCTCGAAGTACCGGCGTCTCGCAGTAATTTTGAACTAAGAATATTTCAAGAAGCTCTCCCGTGCGCCTTGGGCCAGCTTCGAACAATGACAATTTTGACGAGGCTAGTGATCATCGCCAAAGCTATCATGACGAGCACCTGAGTGCGATCTTGAAGTACCGCTGTCTCACAGTAATTTTGAACTAAGAATATCTCAAGAAGCTCTCCCGTGCGCCTTGGGCCAGCTTCGAACAACGACAATTTTGACGAGGCTAGTGATCATCGCCAAAGCTATCATGACGAGCACCTGAGTGCGATTTCGGAGTACCGGCGTCTCGCAGTAATTTTTGAACTAAGAATATTTCAAGAAGCTCTCCCGTGCGCCTTGGGCCAGCTTCGAACAATGACAATTTTGACGAGGCTAGTGATCATCGCCAAAGCTATCATGACGAGCACCTGAGTGCGATCTTGAAGTACCGGTGTCTCACAGTAATTTTGAACTAAGAATATTTCAAGAAGCTCTCCCGTGCGCCTTGGGCCAGCTTCGAACAATGACAATTTTGACGAGGCTAGTGATCATCGCCAAAGCTATCATGACGAGCACCTGAGTGCGATTTTGAAGTACCGGTGTCTCACAGTAATTTTGAACTAAGAATATTTCAAGAAGCTCTCCCGTGCGCCTTGGGCCAGCTTAGAACAATGACAATTTTGACGAGGCTAGTGATCATCGCCAAAGCTATCATGACGAGCACCTGAGTGCGATTTCGAAGTACCGGCGTCTCACAGTAATTTTGAACTAAGAATATTTCGAGAAGCTCTCCCGTGCCCCTTGGGCCAGCTTCGACCAATGACAATTTTGACGAGGCTAGTGATCATCGCCAAAGCTATCATGACGAGCACCTGAGTGCGATCTCGAAGTACCGGCGTCTCACAGTAATTTTGAACTAAGAATATTTCGAGAAGCTCTCCCATGCGCCTTGGGCCAGCTTCGAACAACGACAATTTTGACGAGGCTAGTGATCATCGCCAAAGCTATCATGACGAACACCTGAGTGCGATCTCGAAGTACCGGCGTCTCGCAGTAATTTTGAACTAAGAATATTTCAAGAAGCTCTCCCGTGCGCCTTGGGCCAGCTTCGAACAATGACAATTTTGACGAGGCTAGTGATCATCGCCAAAGCTATCATGACGAGCACCTGAGTGCGATCTCGAAGTACCGGCGTCTCACAGTAATTTTGAACTAAGAATATTTCAAGAAGCTCTCCCGTGCGCCTTGGGCCAGCTTCGAACAATGACAATTTTGACGAGGCTAGTGATCATCGCCAAAGCTATCATGACGAGCACCTGAGTGCGATTTTGAAGTACCGGTGTCTCACAGTAATTTTGAACTAAGAATATTTCAAGAAGCTCTCCCGTGCGCCTTGGGGCCCAAGGCTTGGGCCAGCTTCGAACAATGACAATTTTGACGAGGCTAGTGATCATCGCCAAAGCTATCATGACGAGCACCTGAATGCGATTTTGAAGTACCGGTGTCTCACAGTAATTTTGAACTAAGAATATTTCAAGAAGCTCTCCCGTGCCCCTTGGGCCAGCTTCGAACAACGACAATTTTGACGAGGCTAGTGATCATCGCCAAAGCTATCATGACGAGCACCTGAGTGCGATTTCGAAGTACCGGCGTCTCACAGTAATTTTGACGAGATCACCAAGTATTCTGAAGTTCAGGGTCTGAACATAGTATCTTGACGAGTTCCAGCAGAGCACAAGCAGTAATTTGCCATTATGTCTGACTCATCGGGCCGATGATCGTCAACCACCAATACTATCAACTCTCTCATAACGACCACTACTATTACGGTAATAAGGTAGGTGATAGTATTACCTATCAGTGATAGGTAAGCTATCACCACCACCACTGCTACTAATTCCCTTACTTCGCAATACTTACCACTATAGGACCGCTACAACCACCACTATGTAATCGCAACAGCGACGTCACAACCATGGACATTAACCACTGGCCAAAACGAAATGAAATAGTACAGCACAGAGACAAGACTACAGTCCACGCATCGCCAGCTCAACGAACAACCATACCGAAGGCGACACATAGAATCATATTTGCAAATTGACATACGACCACGACGAGCAGAGGTGGCATCTCCGAGGTGCTTACTCAGCGTTGCCACCGCATTCTTAAAGACATCCCCAATGACAGCTTCCTCATCCTGCGTGACCAGGATGATGCTCCGCAAGAGCGTTTTGTGGTGCTCTGCGATGCCTGTTCGGTGTTCATCTCCCTTGGTGATAGATGAAAGCTGTAGTTGTACTCACAAGTGGCTTTCTTAGTATCTTGACTGCTGTGTCACGCAGCACGATGCATGCAAGTTACCATGTTGACTACGGTCATTGAGCCTAGGTTACGCTCCATATACTTGGCGACGTCCTTTAGGTTGTCCATCTTGGGGTACACCTCCGCCGTGAGTGGTAGCCCATGGGATAGAATTCCACTGAGCAGCAGGAGCTGGCATTTGACTGGAGTCCAAGTCATGGGAAACATTGCACCAGGGGCCTTCACGCCAGTTTAGGCCCCTGGGATCCGCACTTACACCCCATCCCCTCCCACTGATAACTAACAACCCAAGACGATTATGGTTGCCAAAAGCGGCGGTAGTAGCGGTGGTAGTTGATGTAAATATAACAATAGTCCATATTCATTACCGTCCACTCATGCAGCTGCCGCATCGAGCCGCTTGTAGCCTTTGCTGAGTAGTTCACAGCGACCAGTCTCAGGCTTCAAAACAACACTCACGGCGTGAAGTACGCGAGCCATGTCCGCCTTCTTGGGCCCTCTACAGTTCCCAAACGGCATGTCCGTCACGATCCAGTCGATGCTGTCTTCATCCGCCGCGTCCCAGTCTCGAGCATGGTCAATGCTGCATGGATACTGCTTCCCTTGGCCAGGTGCCGTCGGGCGAGCTGGCAGTTCTCGATGGCCTGCGAGATCGTCGCTCTGATTACATGATATAATCACCCACGTCCGTGCCCTTTCTGGTGGCATAAATTATATCACCCGAGAGGACACGGGCGTTGGTGAAGTTAGTCGCAGCCTCGATTGGAATAGTGCCGAGTCCACCCACAATGTCGAGCACAGTCACTGAGATGAGTCTCACCCAGAGTCGGCAGCTCCGAGTCGGAGCCTCAGGAGAAGCGCTACCAACGATCGCATTTTCGTACATTAGGGTACCGATCCAAGCTGGAGATCTCGGCTCATGTAATCAAAATAGGGCACCACGTCGGAATCAGCTTTCTCGAGTCGAGCAAGCTTCCGTTTTGAAATCCATTTGACGGATATAGCGAACCGCGAGCTCCTCTATGCCTCCGGAGACGAGGGCGAGCAGGGCATACTGGAATTGGGTGAGGGTCGCACTGGGCGACATTGAAGCAACTAAGATAGCGGCTCTCAGGGAACAGGGAAGCACCTTCACTGGGAAGGCTTCAAGGCCATCGAAAAATCATGGCCCGAGGTGTGTAACGCCTGTCTTCATGGTAGTGCCATGCGATTTCCTACCATAGTGCTTCCAATCTCACGGCAGAGACTACTGACTAACAGTAACCGTTAACCAACTACGCAACCACCTGTAACCGCGTACAACGCCAAGATTCTGATCCAATGACACACTCAGCTGTTGACATAATCATGCCCAGTCTGGCGCATTTCTATCGGGTCCAGTTCCATGATGCACTAAAAAGCCGCAAAGGAAAGGGCCAGGACGGCCTTAGTGGGGCCACCCCACTGATCACACGTTTCGCTTACCGATTCTGCACATCTCTATGCTTAGTCGAACTTCGAGGCGCACATGAGATCAAGCTCAGACATGGTGTTTAGAAGTTTCCGGACGTGAGCAGGTTACGAGCGGGCAACGAGTTTCAGGGGCGTTAGGGCGAATTTTACGGGCGGGCAGAAGGTTAAGCTAAGAATATTCGTCGTACACCGAAGAAAACGGTCAGGGGCAAGTATGAGTAATTTAGGGGCGGTTTGAGTACTTTAGGGGCGGGTTGAGGAATTTAGGGGCGCAGCGAGAAATTTAGGGGCGCGCATGAGGAAATCC
>JABANP010000608.1:0-28689 GCA_013115135.1 Perkinsus olseni
TGAGCCACAGTCAGATACAGCAGGTCTCTCTTGGATCATGAGATCTGAGGGGGCGGAGCTGATAGGAGAAGATGCTCATGCGATGTCGACATTTACACCATCCTGAATGCTCTGCCAACCTCCGATTGTCTGGTCTCGTGTTTCGCGGCCGACCCCGCTGCCGATGAACAGCAGCCGAAGCCCATTGTAGAGAGCCTCTGTGAGAACAACTGGGATGTGAACGGTGTGCTCAACGACTTCCCTCTATCTGCGCCGGGTATTCAATGCCCTGCGGCCGTCAGCGAAGAGGATTGAGGACACTCAAGTCGAAGATGATAATGTCACCTGTTTCGTCCGCTCGCTGCAACTGCAGATGACGCCGCCGACGACAACCTGTGCCGGTCCCTATGTGTATGATGACACCAGTGGCGTATATTCCTTCCGAAATGGCTCAGCTGATGGAGGTTGTACTTACCTGCCCGTTGTTCCCAAGAATGAACGATGCCGAGCCTTCCGTGCGAAAGTGTGCCTTGACTCGCACAGGACCAGCCGGCATGGTAATGTCAGGTCGACGGTGAGCTCTATTTATAATCAGTTCTTTCTGCCCCGAGTGCGTGTTGATGTCCGCTCCTTGGTGAGGCATTGCTTCGTCTGCCAGTTGATCAGGGCACGCCGACGTTGGACCGAGCCTCCTGGCCTTGGACCTGACCGCACCAATTCACAAGCTTGGGAGCCGTATCATGAAGTCTTCGTTGATGTTCTCAGTCTCGGTGAGATCAAAGGTTGGTCCGGTTCTACTAAAGTGCTGACCGTTTACTGCTTGCATACCTTCCACTCCACTTGGGTTCCGACCGGGGAGACTACTAATGATCTGCTGAATTCTCTCGTTCGAGTGCAGACGGAACAGGGAGGATTGTTGAAGCTGTGGTGCGATAACGCATCCTACTTTCGCAGCAGTCGTTTCGGCCGAGAAGTCTCCAGATTGCTAAACGGGTCCGTGGCGTTGCTCCCTGTCCGTGCTCCATGGCGCAGTGGGGGGCGGAGAGCGTATGCATGGGCTTGGCCTGAAGATGGCAAAGACTTTGCTGAGAAGCCAAGCTGGATTCGTTGGTCGCCGACGTCCACGCCGGAAGGATGAGATTGACCTCGAGGACATCTGCCGAGAGGTGACTTTCTTGTTGAATACTCGCCCGTTGGACTATGATCACTCCGATGAACCTAATGGTGAGTTGATTGTGGTCACTCCTGATTCTCTTGCTCGAGGATTCACCCGTAAACGAGGCTGTGTACTCGCTCCTGGTACTTCTGCTCTGCCTATTTCTCGCCGCATCGTAGCAGTGCGGAGTTATTTCTTGACTGAGATGTTCCGCGACATGAGGATGGCTGTCGCACGGACGATGGGATATCAGAGTCCGAAAGGTAAGGTGTTGAAGCCTAGGGCTGGTGATCCGGTATTGATCTATCATCCCGAAAAGAAGCTCAGTCCTGGTTATCGTCTTGGTCACGTTAAGGATGTCAGGGATGAGGGCCGAAGGCTGCGTATTACCCTTACCGATGGTTCTGAGGCTGAACACCATCATTATAATGTTGTGCCGATATTGCACCACCCTCAACTGTCGGGGCAGAGGGGGCGTATTGAGGATTGATGCGCACTGACTGCCGAGTTCTGCCTTGTATACGCGTGCAGTGTGGTATGCGCATACGTGCCGCCGAAGTTGATGGTGTCTCTAGAGGAAAGCTATTGATTCAGTATAGTGGTGATATCAATTCCGCTATAACTCAGTTTCATAACCGAATACTTGTCTACACGTTGTTAATACAGGGCTGGGGGCTCTATCGCTCCGGCTCGAAGCCACAGCCATACTATAACAAATATCGCTATCACCTACAGCAGCGATGGCGTTCTCTACCAGCCTTTCGACCACAGCTTATCCTACCGACAGGTGTTGGGCGATACAGGCCGTCTTAGCAACCAGTGGCCAATACCGATACCTCTTCAAATTAGTGTTCATGCGGAGGCTACTGAGGAAGGCCTCCTGACTGCAGTAGTTGTCAGGATAGGACTGTGGCTCATACCTGCCATGTAGCCTATGACCACTACCCTGCACTAGGATATTACAGTATCTTCCGGAACCCTGTAGCATCATCATCCCCACTCTCAGCCCCAGGAGTTGACTCGATAGGGGTCACACATCTACCGTCGAACCGATCGTTACGGAAGCATACCGTAGCCGAAGGTGGAGGCGGCGGTGGAGAAGGCGGCGGCATTGCATAATGCGTAGCACCCTTCGTAGGTATCGGTCCAACCCCGCCGCTAGAGGCTCTCGGCCCTTGATAAGAACTACAAACTCCGTCAACGCAACACAGTGCGATAATGAGCAGTAATGCATTTTGTTGTTGTCGGGACAAGAATGCTGCTGTCTTCTCCACGGCTAAGCCCCGACCTGCTTCGGCGTCGGCAGCAGCAGCTGCGGAGTTCTCTTCCGAACGGTGTGCTCGTCACACCTCCGTAAGTACTATTGAGGGGACGTTCCCAGCGTCGTTCGAACCTTCCCAGGACTACCCTTAGTGATGTTCCTGGGCTCTGTCTTGTGGACACGATTTCACTGCCTTTGTTCCCGGTAACGTTCCTGTGACTCAAAGCTCTAATGAGCAGCTCGTTAATGGGCCAGACAGCAACCGGCCCTCGGGCGCGCCAAATTTGCACGCAAAAATCGTTGTTGTACTACTAGCAGCAATGCTGACCGGTCACGTCTCGTCTCCTAGGGTGACAGCATGCATGGTCTTAGCAGGGTTTATTTTGTCATTAGTGGCCGATGTCGTCGGAGCCGTCTTCTATGTCACCTAAGCAGCGAGCTCTGCTATCTGATCTCTCTGCGATACTCTTGGAGTTCTATAAAGGTAGTATAACCGGGCCGTAGGGAAGGGGTACGTATCATCATTGTGTAGGGAGGACGGCAGGAGCACCGTCTGACAGTGAGCAGCTGGGGGAGGAAGAGACGGCCCCTCTCGATCCTATATCACGGTGGATTTCCTCTACTCCTGGGGCTGTGGTAGGCCTACTGGATAGAGTGACCGCCGCCCGGTATCTACTCCCTTCAGGACCTTCTTGTTCAACTTAGTAAGCAGCCAGCTACTACCACAACACAGCCATCGACCCAAGTCGATAACGCTTTAAGGGACGTTGTGGCGCCGAGCACTCCTCCTAGGGCTATTTCTGGTCCCTCTACTGCCGAGGCATCTGCCCGGCCATCAGACACAGGACAACAACAGCAAAGCGGCCTTCCCCTGCCTCTTGCTAAGCCACCAACAGGGAAGAGGTACTACGTTTACGGAGTTAGTCAGCGCTGAAGGGCTTTCTTAGGATGATACGACCCCCTATGATGTCGGTACCGGAGCACGCCCCGGCGAGTGTCAGCCCAGAGGAGAGCTGTGATGCTACTGTGGGCGGAGGGGACCTCTCTAATCAAGCATTGGTAAGGCGATCGAGATCCCTGCTGGACCTTGCTAGACTGTTGCTGTTGTCAGCTGGATGATTTGGTGAATGAGCTTATTTTACTACTGGCTAATACGCCATGGATGTGTGCTTCTCTGGCCCAGCTATTGCCGCCTACTTAGTTCTCAAAGCAAGGACTTCATCCGGCAGCAGCAGGTCAGGTTGATCCGCCCTCACGCGACGCGGCCGATGGGCCTTCTTCAGGTGACTCAGGGCAGTCTAATCTCAGCTGCTAATGGGGATCTCACGCTTGTCACGGGAACCGACATATTAGTTTATACGGGATCGGTGGAGAAGATGGCATCCTTATTGCAAATCCAACAGCAGCAACAGGGAACTTCGAGTGGTCATGAAGTACCACAACCACATACTTCTTTGGCGTCTCAACAACAGCAATTCGTAAGTAGACTGGAGCGGGCGTGATGGGTGTCGGCAGTGCTCTTGCCCCCAGGTTTTACCGTCCCCCTTGTTACCATCGCAGAGTCCTTTTAGACAAGGAGGGAGCATGCAGACGGCCAATGGTGGTGGAGGGATGCTGGCTTCCCCTTTGCCGCCGCAGCAGACGATACAACAGGTAGATACGACTAACAGGAGGACTCTCATTATGTGCCCTGTTGTGTGGTAGGCGATGCGCTTGCAGGCAGCCCAGGCAGCGGCAGCAGCTGCAGCTGGGGGAGGCGGCGGGGCGTCACCAGGGATGCTGCAAACTGGACTAGCTAGGCCAGTACCGGGTCCAGGTGGGTTACCCATGATACAGGGAGTGAGAGTACATACAGTGTGTTAGGTCAAGCCCAACCGAAACGTGGAGTACTGAACATGGAGACCCTCAGTACATCACCACAGCTAGCGGCACTCGTGAAGGAGGTGAGTGTATGGGCTGCGGGTTGATAGAATAGTAGGACAGAAACAGAGGTGGACAGCGCAGGCAGAGTGTTATCTTATCTGGTGAACGGTAGGCTGAGATTGACGACGGATCGAGGGAATGGGAATTTCCAATAATAGTGCCCCAGCGCGTGCTAGAAGTGGAGAGGTGAATTCGGCGGCTCAGGTTTCCTTTTTGCTCCTAACAGCGGGAGGCCCTTCGAGGCAGCTGCTCCTGTCCGAACTCGGCACACGTATCTCGGCACAGTCGCGGTAAGGGAAGTTGAACGTGGAGATCTTAGCTTGACGCTGGTCAATTCAGAATGTTTCTCAAACTCAATCGGACGCGACTTGGTCAACTGCTTTTACGCTTCCCTAAAGACTTCTTAATAGAAGGTCAGAAGGCTAGCGGGAAGGTAGTAACTCAAGTGTCCAGCAGTATGGTTGGACCCCTCGACTGGTGGACTTAGTACCTCCCCGAACGAAGCCGTCTCAGGTTACTCTAATACAACCAGAGGTTATTCAGTGTCCGTCCACACCTGTACCATTAGAGAAAGATATTATTGGAGAAAATGTCGTATCCACCGGTGACTCAGCTTTCGCCGACGAAGCAGTAAGTTTACCTCGTGATACTTGCGTACCAAAATGCGCTGCCTTGTTAGCCGCCTGGGATGTCGAACAACGATGCGCAGTCCAATGTGTTCTCCCAGGCAGCATCGGGGAATTATTACGTAAGGAGTGGTATCAGTCGCATTGGAAAAAGGATAGGGTGTTATTCAGACTGGGAACCAGACTCAAGCCGACGACGGTCTCACGCTGTCATCGAGATCCGTGGGCAATTCGAAGAACTCTCGTCTAGCTGATCTGGGGTCAGGGCTCTCGGTTGATGTTGCGGGTCCTGGAAGGCAGCAGCAGCAGCAACAAGGGGGCCAACGATAACTATGTAAGGCATCGTTGTTGTTGGGTCGAGTAGTGATGGTTACTGTGTAGTTATACATGGCGCCACAGCAGCTGGTATCATCTCCATTACCATTGGTCAGCCCTGGTACAGCTCTAGGCTTAACACCTTTTTCTGCACTGCCGAGGTAGGCATAGCGTCTATTATATGGGGAAGCATCGGAACAGCTTGGAGAGGCGCTGTAGTGTATTCGGTTCATGTGTAGGTCAATGGCAGAAGGAGTGCTCCAGACCCCAGCCCTTCGGCGAGATCCATCGACATTCCCGCAACAACAAGAAGAAGAACAACAGCAGTGACCGGCGGGCACACCTTGCCGGAGCGTCACATAGTTATCCTCCCCACCTTCAACGTTCTCTAGCTATTTGGCATTTTTCGGCTCTTTACTTTTCGACCCTCGTCTGCACTACTCTCTCGCGAAGGATGTGGTAAGCCTCTTGGAAACAACAAGAAGTCTATCCGCTGTTTTGATGATGTTGATTACGGTGAGCGTTACGCTCTCTGACGGTGGAGTGGCAGCTGGCGGAAGATTACTGGAGCTGATATCATTCTACGCACACTACCTTCTCACTTGATTATTTCCCCTCCCCATCGAGATCATCATCATCATGATCACGAGATGGTGGTGTCGGCTAGGGTCCGGCGGCGGCTCTTTAAGCAACGAAGGGTTTGATGTTTGTAGCACATAATTTTAGTTAAGACCTTAGTGCTTTTATGAGTCGTCGTGAGTATCGTTCATTACCATTATGAGTAATGTAATAATAACTCGTGATGGAAGTGGCAGTAGTAGTAATACTTTTAGAGAGACTATTGGTCAGACTCTTTGTTCAACATTCTCTACAACCATCTGTGTTTAGCGTTGAGGTAGTCAATGAGAAGCTTCTGGCCTTCATCATCGCAGTGGCTGTCTCCGATCGATGAGGCTTCAATCAGTGCTCCTCCTCCCCCTCCTTCTGGTCGTCAGGCCGGAATGCGTGCTCTCCGCAGTGCAAGGCTGGGCCTCTGATAGCGGCTTTCCCTCAGGAAGCTATCGTGTCTTGGATGACCCCGAGGTGGTTCATGATCCCAGTGGAAATAAGGCGTGACCGTTGTTGCTTAGGCATCCTGCGATGCAGTAGCGGAGGCCTTGATGTTTTCGGTCAACGCAGTTGGTGCGGAGTTGACAGCCTTGAAAGATACCACGTTCGCGCCATGGCAGGTGGTCGGAGCTTCTCGGCTGGTCCCTTAGTATGAGATGTCAACTCAGGCGACATCGGTCCGCTCCTTTTGGATCCTGGCTTGCCCCCACGGCACGAGCTAACATCAGCTCCAGCCTCTTCCCACGGGTATCAGCTTCTGTCCGACTTGTGTGGAGCCTTGTGGAACTATCTGCGTATACTTCAATGAAGCGGCAGACGTGCATCGGTCAAGTTGTGAGAGAAGGCCTCCACCGGGCGTTGCTATCCTCAGCAGAGGCGATAAGGCAGCTTGTAGGTAGCAGCTCGTCTACCAATGACCAAGGCCCGTGCATTCAGGCAGCTCACGCCTTTCCCATCCTCAGGTTGCATGTGGCATATGGTTAACCTGGGCTCCTTCGGCGACTACGGCTCGCCTCATCGCAACTTACAGCTCCTGCTCGGTCTTCTCCCGACCCTTTACGAATCACTGAACCTAGTCAGTGATGCTGTCCAGCAGATCGGAATAGACAGTATTTCGATCGGGAATGCTGCCCATGAGCCAGAGGGCATGTTCACCAACACTGTCGTTCTGTACAGGAAGTTATTCCCAGAGCGAGCACATTTGGACAAGGGCCTCCTGCGAACGATTCTTCGCCTCCTTCCCATGGATTCTTCCCTGTGCGACTTTGGTGGGCTAGATGGAAGATATGCTCTCTGGCTGAATGACACTGGGCTGGTAGAGGCCTACGCTGTTGACGGTATTCGTGGAATCTCCGAGCTTACCGATGGAGCGGTGATGGAGGCCGACTTAACTACACCCAACCTGACCCTATGGAGACAGTTTGATTGTGTCCTCTCTCTCGAGGTGGCTGAGCACATCCCGAAACAACATGAGAGAGTTTTTCTGGAAAATCTTGCAAGGCACGCCGAAGAGTGTTTGATAGTGTCCTGGGCGCTACCCGAGACTCTGGGAGAAGGCCATGTCAACAGCATGGGCGAGGAAGAGTCACATCGAAGAGTCGTCGAAGTCACTGGCTTCGTTCGAGACGATACCGCAACGAAGATGCTTCGTGAGAGCGCTGAGATCGAGTGGATAGCCAGCACCGTTGCGATGTATGTGAAACCGAATTCGAGGAGTGACGTGTGAAAGGTGACAGGTTGTGTCGCGTTGAACCCGAAACCATCTGGATGAGGACGGAGTCAGCGCAGCTTTGTCTCGGATCTCGTCTGACCACGCGGCGTTGTTCGAGGGCCACGAGAAGAAACCACTTGTCAATGGGAAACCAGCGTACTCGTTAACGTTATTATCACCATATCTGTTGATGATATGCTACCAGCATATCATCATCATGCTCAGTGAAGTTCTTGAACCGGAAGACACCCACTCGAAGTGACTTGAAAGGACCCGAAAGCCTCCGGTAACAAACTTTCTCCTGCTTGTTTACAAACAAGACAACCAAGGAAGAGCGAACAATCAATCTCGAACCTCTCTGAAATCAGGATCTACTCCTATCATGTCATGATTTTCGCTGAAGTGCATGTCACCCCTGCCTGTTCTCTTTCGGTTTCGCCTGTCATGAGCTGCAGGACTATGCTGTCGAGCTCTTGCTGGTAGTCAGCAGAGTTAGGCGGAACTAGTAGTGCTCTCACCGCCATTTGTCTTACCTCCCAGACGAGGATTATCAAGTGTTACAGACAATTCGTACCCATCCTGTACTCATATCCGACCACTATCTTGTACTAATCATCAATACTCATGTCCGACAATCTCTTACTCACCCAACCCGCGATATTCGTTAGTCCTTCAGTGCTGAGAGGCTCCCAGTCTTTTGTTTCAGGAGGCTCAATCTTGCTCACTTGCGGTTCCTCAACGCTCTGTCAGCAGCGGTCTCGGTCCTATACCCTGAACGATTTCCGCACTCGGTCCACGTTCCTTCCGCCGTTCTGTGCGTCTAATCAACAACTTTTCTCTGGTATCTGACATCATGGTCACTGCTGAAAATCAAACAGGTGAGAAAAAGGGCAATCGTGAGCAAAACTGGGGAAGGTGACTGCGACGTCTCTAGGAGCATAGCTTTTTGGAAGAGACGTTTGGTAGCGAAGAATGTCAGGGGAAAGGGAGCTCTATCGTCAACGCTGGGGTCCTTTTCAGGTAACTTACGCGACGCGACAAACTCGTTGAGTACGAGTTGACCGCGCAAAAGAAGTGGGAGGATGCTCACGTTTACGAGCGGAATGCCCCAGAAGAAGGGGCGAAGGATGCTCCGGTAGTACTGCGGGTCTGCTTGCCGAGGAGGGAGGTGGCACTATGGTTCTCTCGTTTTCCCAGGAGCACTTCATGGTGACATTCGCTATTCCGTACATGAACGGTATGTTGCATCTCGGTCATGCTTTCTCGCTGACTAAGGCCGAGTTCGCTGTCCGTTATCAGTCACTTAAGGGAAAGAATGTAATAATGAGGGCCCAACTGGAGGGATGGTAGCAACAGCTGTGTGCCTCCAGGCTCTCTTCCCCTTCGGCTTTCACTGTACTGGTATGCCCATCCAAGCTGCCGCCGGTAAGTGGCTTCTATACATTGCAAGCGGCCAGGTGTTCTGTGACAGGCAATCTCAAGCGCGAGCTCACTCATGCATTAGAGAGCGAAGATGAGTCCAGTGGCCCTGAGAGCTCTGAGCAGGAGCAGCAGACCTCCAGCGAAAGTAAGATCTCACTCTGGTGTCCCGCCTCGTTCTGCGGTGAGCAGCTATTCATTACGGAGTGGTCAGGTGCAGCAGCGTCTCTGGAGCGGAAGGCAGTTGGTATCTTCCACTCGAAGAAGACTAAGACTAAGGCGAAGACCGGTGGCTTGAGCCAGATTGAGATTCTGAAGAATATGGGAATTCCGGATGACGAAATTCCCAAGGTAGGTCCAGGGCCGTCTCTTGAATTACATCTTACCTTCTTCTCATTATTAGTTTTGCGAGCCCCAGCATTGGTTGGAGTACTTCCCACCACTCGGCAAGCGTGATCTCAAGCGCTTCGGAGTAGCTGTGGACTGGAGACGCAGTTTCATCACCACTGACGCCAATCCCTTTTTTGTAAGCCACTGGAAGCCCCCTCTGGCCTGCTGTTGGGACCTCGCTCCTCTGCTTCTCAGGATGCCTTCGTGCAGTGGCAGTTCCGTCACTTGAAGGCTGGCAATCGTTTGGCATTCGGCAACCGCCCCACGATATACTCGATTCGTAAGGGAGATAGGGAGAGTTGTGGTAGGCGATGCACGGCTGTTGTAGGTGATGGCCAGCCCTGTGCTGATCACGATAGAGCCTCGGGTGAAGGAGTGAACCCTCAGGAGTACACTCTCATTAAGATGGAAGCTCAGGAGGTGAAGCCTGAGTGGAACACTGGTAATACTCGGCTCAGCCATGAGGAGGTATTCTGCTCGTTTACAGGGGATAACAAGGTTTTCTTCGTGGCTGCCACTCTAAGGCCCGAGACCATGTACGGCCAGACCAACTGCTTCGTCCTCCCTTCTGCTGAGTATGGTGTCTTCCAAATGAACAACGGAGAGGTGAGACTGAGTGGAAGCTCAATTGCAGTATCGGTTTTCGAGGACGTAGCGTCATGTTGTTCTGCTGTTGCTCAGGCCTTCGTCTGCAGCTACAGGTCTGCTCTCAACATGGTTATGCAGGAGCTCGGGCCTAAGACGAAGAACGAGGATGGTAGTGTTTTCGACGGACCCCGGTTTTTTACAGGCTGTTGTTGTTGGTTAGGTGAAGACTGCCCCGTGCAGCTTGCTACTGTGAAGGGGTCGGACCTCCTTGGTACACCTCTGAGCGCACCTCTCGCCAAATACTCCACGGTCTATGCCCTCCCTCTCCTCACCATCAGCATGGTGAGCAGCGCCGCTCCGCTTGGATCAATGAGTTGCGTATTTCTTTTTGTTGATTCAGGGCAAGGGTACTGGTATTGTGACGTCTGTCCCTGCCGATGCCCCCGATGACTATGCGGCTTTGAAGGACTGGAAGACCCGGAAGAACTGGCGTGATCAGTACGGAGTGAAGGAGGAGTGGTGTGTGCCTTTCGAGGTGAGCGAACATCGGATTTTCTAGGTAGACCCCAGTGGTGATGCTGTTGTCTGCAGGTTGTCCCTATCATCCGCATTGAGGACATGCCGGAATGGGGTGACGAGGCTGCCGTCTATCTGTGTGAGTCTATGAAGATCGATTCTCATAAGCAGAAGGATAAGCTGGGCGAAGCCAAGAAGCTCTGTTACAACAAGGGCTTCTATCAAGGCAAGATGATCATTGGTAAGCCTCCCACTGACTGCCCATCAGTCTTTCACTCCTGCTCCCGCGATAGTTCGCTTGGGTGGGTGGTTATTCTCCCTGTGTAGGGCCCTACGCTGGCAAGACTGTACAGGAGGCCAAGCCTCTAGTCCGCAAGGATCTCATCGATGCCGGTCTGGCTATCAAATACTACGAGCCTGAGGGACTGGTTATCAGCAGGTGATGCCTGCTACCGGACCGTCCTCGTACTTGCCAGAGTTTACCTCTATTCAGGTCCGGTGATGAGTGCGTCGTTGCCTACTGCGATCAATGGTACATACGGTATGGTGAGGAGGAGTGGAAGAACAAGGTCCTCGACCATGTCAAGGTGAGCAGGCCGTCCACTCGTTGGGTTGTTCCATTTTAACCTGTGTGACCTGTGTTTCAGAACCACTTCGAAACTTTCAACCCCAGCAGCTTGAATCAGCAGATCAGCGCCATTGATTGGTTGAAGAACTGGTAGTAGTGGACGAGCCTTCTTGTTTATGAGGAGGGTATCGGTCGTGGGATTTCAGGGCCTGCTCTCGTAACTTCGGTCTTGGTACTCGCCTACCTTGGGATAAGCGGTGGATCATCGAGAGTCTTTCTGACTCCACCATCTATATGGCCTACTATACCATTGCTCATCTTCTGCAGGGAGGTAGGTGTTGATTGACTCGTCCGATGATGGTTACTACCTTGCTAGGTGTCCTTGATGGCTCTGGTAACCATCCCCTTGGCATCGATGCTGAGCAGATGACTGACGCTGTGTTCGACTACATCTTCGATCTTGCTTCTGAGCCCCCAGCTGACACTACCGTTCCTCGGGAGAGCTTAGAGAGGCTCAAGAGGGAGTTCAACTACTGGTAGGGGGGTGTTAATTACAATCGGCCGGCGTCGACTGGGAGCCTGCGTGGCGTACACTGAAGAATGTATTGTCAGGTATCCCATGAGCCTGAGGTGCAGCGGTAAGGATTTGATCCCCAATCACTTGACGATGTGCTTGTACAACCACGCTGCTATTTGGGAGGATCGGTGAGCGTATGATGGTTAAGGGTTGTCCAGCAGCTCTTGTTGTGCCAGTCCCGACCTTTGGCCTGAGGCTTTCTTCACCAACGGCCATGTCATGGTGGATGATGAGAAGATGTCCAAGTCTCGCGGCAACTTCCTCACCCTGGACCAGGCTTGCAAGGAGTTCTCAGCTGACGCTACTCGTCTGGCGCTCGCTGATGCTGGTACGCTGCTGTCTGAGGGGCTCCACTGATGCCCATTATTTCATACAGGTGATGGACTCGAGAACGCCAACTTTAAGCGGAAGACCGCCAATGACAGCATCTTGGCCCTCACTACTTTCGACAACTGGGCTACCGAGGTTATGACTAGTCCTGCCGAGCTCGCCAAGGAACGTGATGGTAGTAGTATTTGTGATGTGTGGGGTGTTTGGTAATATCGGAAACATCATCTCAGGCGAGTACACGTTCGTCGACAAGTGCTTCGCCAACGAGCTCAATAGACTTATCAAGGAGTCTGATGCTGGCTACTCTAAGATGATGATGAGGGATGCTCTCAAGGCTGGATGGTTCGACATGCAGAACCTTAGGTTGGTTCTGGCTGCGTACGGTCGACTACTCCCAACGCTGGTTGATCAGGGATCAATACCGTGTCCTCACCGATGGCTCTATGCACCGCGATCTCCTAAGACGCTACATCGAGGTTCAGGCTCTGGTCATGGTGCCCATCACACCTCACTTCTCTGAGCATATCTGGAGCGATATCCTTCACAAGGAGGTGGGGAGGGATCGAAGGCCGACTCTTCGGTATGTCCTTCCTTCAGGGTCTCGCCGTCAAGCAGTTGTGGCCCGAGGTCGATGCTCCCTTCGATGAGTCTCTCAGTAAGTCGTCCGCTGCTGTCTCGCGTGTTGGGGTCGGCAGTGACGGTACTGTCGTGCAGGCCGACAGTACAACATGCTGCAATCCAACCTCCGTGAGTTCCGTCTGGAGCTGCAGAAGCATATGCAGCCGAAGAAGAAGGGCCCTGCCCCCGTGCCTCCGACTGGTGGGTGATGGGGATTAGTGTGCTCGGTAGGATCGTGGAGGTGATGTTCAGATGCCGTGATCTACGTTACGAAGGAGTACAAGCCGTTCCAGCAGACCTGCTTGAAGGTCCTCAGTGAAGTCGAGCTTGACGAGAATAACGAGCCGGTACGCGGGGAGCGGTATACTGTTTTTGTCGGTGACGTGCTCTTCTCGTTGTTTGAACGAGAGCTCTTCTGAGTGGCGCTTTGCAGGTGGACAAGAAGTTCATGGGCAACTTCTTCAAGGACCATCCCTCTCATCAAGGCCTTGCCGAAGCAGGAGAAGGGTATGGCTATGAAATTCGCCCCCTTCCACATGCAGACGGAAGTGAAGACCAAGGGCAAGGCCGCACTGGCTCTCACTCTGCCCTTCGATGAGACTAAGATGCTCGAGGATCAGAAGGGTGAGTCGCCGCGGGCTGACTGACTCGCTGTGTCTCTGTGGTCTCGGCAGTCAGACGAGTGCTGTATCTCGTGGTGGTGACATTCTCTCTCTTTGGTCAGGACTGATCAAGAAGCAGTTGGGCCTGCCTGGTGAGGTGGAGGTGAGAGATGCCGCCAGAGGAATCTTCGGTCGACAAGAATAACCGAAGGGCGACCGGTGCTCCCGGCAGAGCGGTCATCGTTTTCTACGCTAAGGATAATGAGACACAGTAGATGAGGCAACCCGCCGTTATACTGCAATTCTGTCACTTGTTTTCCTCTCCTTACTGCTGCGGTTCCGATTGTGCTCGTGATGCGTCCAAGGGAATATTGTACAGGTTTCACCAGTAGCGCTTGCATGCGTCGTTGCGTAGCACATACAATGACTGAGGGCGGCATGGGAATTTCGCATTGAACCCTGCTCGGTAGTTTTGTCAGTCTCATCGTCTGTTTCTACCGCTATCATCTGTCGATCCATCTGTCAATGTCACAGCGGCATCATCGTCGTCGTGTTCGAAGGCCGTCTTGTCTGAATGCTGTGTTTCTGGTCCTTTGCTGTCTGGGTGGAGGCCAGCAATTGCGGCATTTGGCCGAGGAAGGGGAAGTTACACCAGATGTAATGATGGCTGCTGCTGAATCCCAGGAGACAAGAAGAGCCGCTGAAGGGAAATCTATATCTTTTGCTTCGATGGAGGGGTCTGTATCGGGTTCGTCGGACTCGATACCGTGGATCAGATTACAACCAGCGAGGTTATCGTATGTTAAGAATGGGACACTAGCCGACAAACGGCATAATGCTTGGCAACACTGGGCTGCTATCACTTTCTCATGCCTCGCCATAATGGTTGTGGCCGCTCATTTTGTGGTCTGTTTTCGTGGCATGTGCTCGAAGGGTGCGGGCACTAGCGACCTGAGCGCACAGCAGCAGTTGAATAGCGCTGGTCACTCTGCCGCGACTACTATAGGGATGCCTGTGGATGGAGATCACCCCTTGCACACCCTCATATCATCAGGGGAAGGGCCGCCATCTTCTCCCGGCCAAGGCCCATCTGGCAGCAGAAGAGGGGCTAACGGGAAAAGCGGTCCGAGACAGCAGTTGCAATTTGATAGGTTTGTCGTGAGAGGGGCCAACACGACTGGCTCGTACAGTGGTTACCCCGGACTGCCCTCAGCTGTCTCGAAGACCTTATCTGCGGAGGGGAAGATTGGGCCCTCGTCATGGTGGGTATAACATAGTCAATAAGTGGGCTGATGGTGGTGCGAGGTCAGTAGGGTACCAAAGACCTGGCTATGTAATGCGGGACATGTTCGATATCGCCTCTGACGAGGACGATGATGATATCGAGGACCAGGGTACTGCTGCAGGAGAGGTCTATTACGGCTTGGACGGCCGAGCTCGTGTGGTTCAATACCCACAGACATTACTAGTACCAGAGGACGATGAGACACCGGAAGAATTCGCTGCTCGACGGAAGCGTCAGAAGGCATATGAGCATCCGGGTGGTGGTGGCGGCGGCGGTACATCTTGGTCACCGCCACCAGCTTCCTGGCGGCGATGATGATGGTGATGATGATCGTACTGGTCATCATCATCATCACTCGAGCAGTAGCTCATTCTCATCACGGCCTTATGTCACTCGTGCCTAGCCCCTTCCAGTTTTTTCAACCCTGTTCTGCCAATCGCCGAGGGTGTGGCGCTAGCAGCCCTATTTATTTCGCTATCGTCAAGCGAGGGATGCACCTAACGATGCCTTCTAGCAGCGGCAACATTAACCCTTGCATGCGGTCTCACTTACCGAAGCCTCCGCCCCCATTGTTTATGCCATGGTAGGCGGTTTTTGCCGAGGCCCGTCCCATGGCGAATGATAATGATAGCCTCGAATCGCTTGTCCGAGCCTACGCTCTTTACTACCTTTTCGCAACACTTTCGCGATTTACTAACATAATAACTGCCACTATTGTCATTAATTCTTCTACTACTACCACCTCATAGCCCTTGCGTTAGTCGAGTAATCCCCTCTCGCCATACCCGAGTGAACCGACTGGTTTTGCTCCAGGGCGGGTGATTACCTCTTCGATGTCTGAGGCAACTAGCGGGCTGCAAGAGATCATAGAAGTCCCGGGAGTGAACTCTCTCGAGGCTCGGGCCAGCGCGATGCCGACCTACCTGGGGCTCGGCCCTCCGGATCTCTGCAGGCTCACTAAGGTAGTGCCGTCCTATGGGAGAAGTCGCGATTGCCCGACCCCATACTGCATGCGTGCTCAACCCATTGCTCCGTGTGCTCATTAGCTCTCTTATAGACTGAATTGCTTTCGGCTTTTGCTATTTTGGTCTCGGTCTCTTCTTCTACTTGTATCGGTCAGAATTGGTGTAGATACCGAAGAGTAGTAGGAAGAGTGCAGAGAAGGGGAGGCCAAGCTACTTCCACTATGTGGTCGGAATCGACGTTGGCAGTGCATCAGCGATATCGGGTTATATATCCAACTTGATATCTCGGCAGGTAGGTCGGAATTTGCCCGCCGTAGTCGCATAGGATCCTTCTCAGGAGGGTGTTGGCTTTCTGGCTAGTTCGGCCTTCAAGATCGAGTCCGGTGTGGTTTACTGCTCCTGGGATGTATTCCATCAATGTGATGTCCGTGTGGAGGTGGGATAGGCGATTTGGGAAAGGAGTGGTATCATTATGTTGCTCCCGGCCTTGAGGTACGGCCTGGTGGTTACCCAGCGGTACGAGCCTTTATGGTGGACTGTGATGGCAACACCGTAGAGGAGATAGGGAGATCGATCTGGGAGGTGAGGTAGTGAGGGCGATAGGCCGCCCCTGCTGCCAGCCCGGAGTCCACACTTCTCAGGGGGTACAGCTTTCGGCGTGGCTGAGGTCCATCAAGCCACCGATCGTACCGGGCTTGGTCGTGGGAGGTGTATGCCCTATACGTGGCGTCCCAGCTAACTCAGAGGTACCTCAGCCTTCGAGAGTACTGGTTAGGAGGCGGGAAGCTGTCAGATGCTGCGAGACTTCATCACACTTGCCTCCAAGTTCATAACGGCAAGCTCGTCCTTTGCTGGACCATCAGGGTCCCTCTCTCCCACTGATATCTATGCTCACGAGGAGGAGGGAGATGTGGGACGTCTAGGCACTACCATAGTCACTGAGGTCATCGCAGACGGTCTCATCAGGAGCAGGTAGTACTGTAGTGGCGAGCCTCAACCGGTGGGGAGCATGTACGACGCTGGGCAAAGCTCTTGCAGCATCACCTGTCACTCGTCCTGACGCTATCGAGTCCTTCAAGTCCCCCTGTTGTACTACCGGTGATATATGCCTGTCGTCACGCTTTTGTGTACAGCTCGCCTGTCGTCATCACTCTACAGTCCTTCAGACGGCTACGGCTCTGCCCAGAAGTCTTCAACTCCCTGCAGAGTGCTGCGCCACATGTGATGATCCATATCGCCAGGAGCTATCGTCGGATGGGTATTAGCTCCAGGCCTGAGCCTTCCTCGTCACCGCCATTTTTCAGGTCGATTGGATGCTTGCATGTCGGCCTTGGCTCGGTGTCTGCATGAGATCCCAGCTGATGGTCATGTTCTTCACTACCAGGCCAAGACGCTGCTCGCCATACCAGACGACCCAGCTGCCTGGGAGCTAGCTATCACCGCAGCACGCCTCGCCACGGAGTCGATACCGATGGACCCCAAAGTCTGGGCTACGCTGGCCGAGGCTTATAGACGGACGCTCAATTTCGAACAGGCCCTCATGGCCTTGAACAACTTCCCTACCAGCGAGGGGGCTGAGGTGCCCTGGACAGGCGATGAGAGCATTCCTTGGAGCCTAGGCATCCCCGATGTCAGCCAGTGTCAGCAGACTATCCCTGACAAGAAGCATGCCGGTGGGAATGATCCGGTAGTAGGGTACCTGTGCCTCGACCCTATTAGACAGACCCCGGCCTACGAGATGCTACCGAAGCTGCAGCAACGTGGCCTGGACGAGAACGACCGGATAGTGCTGGGCCGAGGAGTTGGCTTCAACTCTCACTTGGACGAGGGACAGTTTGTGTCGGCGTTCGAGGGTGATACGGCGGCGCAGGGCAGTACAGGTCAGATGACCGAGTACGAGGCGAGGATCTATAGCGTCCTTGTTGGCATCTGCCAGGACATTGGGTGGGACTTTTTGATAGTGGCTCGAAGTCGTGTGTTCATTATGGATGATGATGGTGCTGAGGGCACTGAGGGTGTGGATCTGAGGGAGGTGTACAGACAGAGACAGCAAAGGCTCAGTAGTAGGCCACGGACTGTGTCTGACAGTCAGGTTGGCGATGCGGCACCGGCCAGCAGGGCACGGGCCTTTAGGAAGCGCTTGTGTAGTAAAACCTTGGAGAGGCTCTTCCGTCAGCTATTCGTGGATCTCAATCAGTCAGATCAAAGTGGCAGCAGGAGGTGGCTGACGGGCAGGTTCCTCGAAAGAGTTGTGATATGTGGTGCTATTTGGCTGGTCTGGCAGAGAGGCTACAGAGCGGCGATGCTACACTAGAGTTGGCCTGTCGGATGATCCAGGCGCATGGTTGCTGTCCCCAGGGCCTCGGCGATGCTGCTACGGCTCTACACTAGGAGGAGAATGACAGGCCCAGCGATAGCCCAGGCATTGGGCATGGTACGGGTTTTTCAGTACAGAGCTGGAGGCCAGGCCCCCAGTGCCCCTGTGGCTGCTGGACCAAGTGGCTGATCTGGTGTATACTGTTGGCCTGAGCGTTGTGAGGCAAGAGCTCGTGGCTTCGAGGGGCGAGCGTACGGAGCTGAGAGAGGATGAGAAGGGCTTGGAGAGAGTATTAGAAGAGCTTGTGAATATGGAAATTGATGGTATTGAACGATGACTTTTTCCTTATATCCCGTCCTTGGGTTCCTGTAGGCATCACTGGACTTCCTGTCAGTTTTTTATAAGTCCCGACGGCGGCGCTGGTGCTGCAATAATGGCTAGTGGCGACCATCGGCTGTTGTTTCTACTGGAAGTGTCGCCGTGGAGGCTGTCCTCACCGCTCGCCACCCCTGAGCAAATCGAAGAGGAGCTGCAGGCCAGTCTAATGCGGTTCCTGCCTGGGAAAGAATGTCCCCGATAACCCCGTCGTGAGCCTCCATCGCGCTCGGTCGTTGTCGCTTGACGCCGCTCATCTGTAGGGTATGAGAATGGCTGTACGAGAGGCCGCCAGCAGTATCCTGTACGGGACTAATGCTGAGGCGGAGACCTTCAACAACACTCTGAAGGAGAGGTAAGAGGCGCCAGAAAGTGGGGAATTTCGTGGCGCGCGACACTTCGATTCCAATAGATTCCTGGAATCGGGCATGGACTCCTGTCAAGTGCGCTCGTCTGACCAGGTACTCCTCATTTTTATCGGCTTTGGTACAGGCTGTCCGGGAGTTGACGCCGGTGGCCAAGGCCGCGGACCAAGTCGAAGTGGGATTCTTTCATGACGTCACCCGTGAGGAGACTCTGTGCAATATCAGCAGCCAGTGGTGGAGGGGAGTCAGTAGCCCGTTTGTCTTTGGACAAGGACAGTGAGAGACGTGCGTGTCGCTCTTTCCAGCACCGCCTCCTCTGTGCAGATATGACCCTGAACGGGTGAAGGATTACATCATCGGTACCGGCCGGGAGAACCCCTCCACTCCTCCTGCCCCCGCTCTGGTGCCAAGTGGAGGCTTCCGCTGCCTCCAGGGTTCTCATCATCACCATTGGTGGCGACTCGGCCAATTCCCAGCTCGCTCACCCGCTAGCCAGCCGAGCCCGAAGGCATCTTGGCGAGGATCTGCCGCACATCTCTGTTTTGCACCTCGGGCCCGATCCGAGCACAGAGCACCTGGCTGAGGTCGAGGACTTGTGTGCTGCTACTGGTGGTTTTCTGTTGTCCTGCGAGTCTATTCACTCTGTGCCCTCCACCATCAGCAGCCTGACGCAAGCCTTCCTTGCCAGAACGGATGGCTTGTCGCGACTCTTGCAGCAGAGGCGGGAGAATCATGCCAGGCTTGACAAGTTAAGGGGGTGCCATGCAGAGCTGCTGCCCAATGGCACCGCTAGTGCGGCCTGCCCGAGAGGAGCGCTGCTTCCCAGTGGTCGCATGCTCGGAAGGCTTACGGGATGTCACTCAGTCTATACCCTGGTTATGGGGCCGAGCTATCCGGGAATGGCGAGCATGGGCCTTTGGCGTCCGTGATGTGGCGTTCTCCGAGCCCGGCCCTCTGGGGTTGGACGTAGCAGCCCCTCCGCCGTCCTGGCGGGTCGCGGCCACCACATCCCCCGGCCAGCGTTTTGACGTTACCACCACAGACACCTATCACAGCAATAGGGTCCATGTCGATAACACGATCGACTAGCCGGCGCACCTTCAGTAGAGCCCTGGCTATGCGGCCGGTAGGTCTCACCCTCGGTGACCCCTACATAAGGGACCTCCCCACAGCGTTGGTCGGCCATCTGGCCTGCCTTGTCGTGGCGGAGGTCATGGCAGCTCGGGTGAGCGAACCGTACAAGCACAATCCTCCGCCAGTCCCCTTGAAAGACCAATCGACGGGTCTCACCGTGGACGGTGACGTAGCTGGGCTCCCTACCAGAGTCCTTGCGTTGGTGGTGGAGTACGCTTGTGACCTCTTGCTGGTGGGTAGACTAGGGCTGTCCTGCAAGGCGATGCATCAAGCCATCCTCGTCGATTCCCGGACAGATCGGAAGTCCCCGGGCTTCAAAATGATACGCTACTGTCTGCGTAATGGTGCTCTCAGTGGACGAACATTCCGGGCTGCATTCCTGGCTTGGTGCCATGCTGATATCGCGTCCAAAGACACTGATAGAGAGACGTTCCTCGCAGAGGTCTGGCTCGGTTTTTCGCCGACTGACGCTCTTGCTCAAGTCGCTACAGAGGACCTGCGAGGCAGCACAGCAGCTGTTCCCTCTGATTGGCTCTGTCTCCATCGACGGCGGTGTCTCAGCCGGCTCAGCCTCCTAGTAGACTTGGCAATGCCTGCGTACTTCGGGGCCTTGGACGGTCGGCTGGCGGGGAGGTTGAGGGCCGAGGGCGTCAGCGTCGAGCTAGCGGTGGCGAACCTGGCCATCACCACTGGACTGGGTGGTGCTGGTGTGCTGTCCGACGTGGCTGCTTGGGAGAGTATCTTCTGGTCAGAGAGTGAGCCATTGTGTGAGTTGCTCTTCCCTCTGAGACTTGTTATTGCGGCGATATTGGTGCACAAGCAGTGGGTATTGGAAAACACAGCTGAGAATGTGAGGAGGGCCAAGCCCTCAGGTCTTGGGAAGGGTTTACAGTAGTCGTCCGTATTGTTGTGGATTTCCGAGAAGCCAACAGCCGACAGTCACTATAGCGCTCGTGGTTCAGGTGATGCGTAAGCTGATGGACGTGCAGACCTTTCGAGACGACGCCGTGATCTCCGAGGCCATACGTATCAAATTGAATCGAAAGTGGCTCAGCGAGTGGAAGAGTGTACAAGGCTTAGACCCAAGCAGCGCTGCTTGATTCCTCCTTCCAGTTTGTTGCGCTGTCCTGCAGAGGTTACGGTGCTGCTCCTCGCAGTTGTTCTGAAATTCGTCTTCGTATCACTAGCGTCATCGATACATGGTCTCACGTTTTCGTCTCGGCTTCGGAGTGACCATGCTGGCCGTAGCAGCGGGTCTCTACTATAAATTCGGTTATCTTTTGAGTCTGCACTCTATTAAGGTTAATAGAGACTGGATAGCTGCTGAGGTAAGGCCTGAGTCGCTCGTTACTTCCTTCTATCGGCTGTCATCCCTCGCAGGTCGAGAGGAATTTTTGGCTGTCGGCATGTATTTACATGCTTGCGATGTGCCTCGATATCGGTCTCACAATACCGGGAGCGACTACCCTGTCATTCGCGGGAGGGCTTTTCTTCGACCAGCCCTACGCGGCCATATTTTCTTACATGGGGTGAGTGACGAGGGCTCTTCCCAGCACCGGTCTCTAGAGCCTTTTCGCTCCGTCGTGCATAGCAGTAGTCGGATATCGAGAATGTCTCAAGAATTTTCGTTGATTTCTTGCGAATCCCGAGACTGTGGGAGCACAGATGCTCGATCATTGTCTCCCTTCCCAAGGACTAATTGGAAGCATCGCTCTATCAAAGTCTGCGGAGGGGAGGGGGGCTTGGAGGCTTTCGCGCACGAACTTTGGAGTGCTGCCCGGCCGAGCATTTGGTATGTGCTGTTTGGCAGGTATGTTATTGGAGCATGCGTATCATACTTGCTGGTCCGGACAGTACTCGCAGACTTCGCGAAGTGGCTACTGAATACGGAAAGTCGGTTGTACAAGAAGTTAGAGAGGAACTTAAAGAACAATGCATTCATCTATCTCATCGCTGCAAGATACACATTGGTCGGTCGTCGAACTCTATACGCGGGCAGCTCCGTGCACCTCGGCTTCTCATTGCAGGTTTTCCCTTTCTGGTTCGTCAATGGTTGCGCGGCGCTAATTGGTGTGCCATTCACTACCTTTATGTCGGCCACCGCCGTTGCAGTGATACCGGGCTCTGTCCTCTATACCACCGCTGGCCGCGCCATGACCAACGTCCTCGCCACCCTCGACCAGGACACAAAAGTCTCTGTGACTGATGTAAGAGGGCCGATGGCTTTAAGCTATCAAGTCCTGAGATGAGCGGCTTGGCTGCTGCAGGTTCTGATACAGTCGATGGGCTCAGACGACGTGAAAGCCTCTGCAATGTCCCTCGCTGTTTGCGGTATCATCCCTGTACTGATGAAAATACGAAGCCACCGGAAGAAGATGGCCAAGGCTCACAATGAGGCTGGTGGGCTTGGGAAGGCAGCGAGCGAGGAGACTTCTCAGCAGAAGAAGAAAACTTCTTAGTGTCCGTTGCATACATTGTCTATAGTTACCTTTTTTGCAAATGATGCCATTTTGTCGAACGCATGTGTTGTGTCGAGAGTTGTCCCCGTGCTGTTGGGGCCTGGGATACTGGAACTGGCGGGGATACAGTCAACCCCTGAACACTACTCTCTGTGCATGTCAGTTTAAAGTCCAACGCCGTCGCCGGAATAGTCAGACTTGATGCCGATTTGCTAGCAACTTAATGATGAGCTCTGTGTCGCGTTATCCAGTTGGCTGCCCGAACGCTGCCACAGCGAGCAGAAGGAGCAGATCAGGCCATCTCAATCCCTTCTGGCAAAATCCACTCCTCACATCGGGGCTGTGTCCAACTACCGAAATACGAGCACTGCCGCGGCTGACCACACGAGTTTCTTCTCCAGGACTCGAGAATTCAATGACTCAGCTGCTCCTCACTGCTCCCGTGTGCAGTCATTCCTCGGCTTCAGATTCAAGGAGGGAGCTCTCGTTCCGTAAGGCCTTAGCCTTGAATGCCATCGTTAGTTTTTTACAGACGCTCGCAACCGCTGCACATCGGCTCACACTTATTGTTATCTGCCCTAAAGTACCACCAGCGTCCGTAAACGGAGAACGTCGACGGGTCGATGTAAGATGTCGAGAGATAAAATGGCCCATCTCCTACGCAGAGCAATCTACTTGACACTCGATCCAACGACATCCAGAGAGCTTTTGCCTTTAATGTATGCGTGTTGGCGCCCAGCGAGGCTCAGGGCTTACATGCTGTCTTTCAAGTCTTGACGTATGTAGGATTCGGCGATTTTTGAAATTGGTGGACAAAGTGAGTTAGGGCGTAGTCATTTGACCGTCAAATTTTGACGCTGTTCCCATCACAATTAGGTCTGTCTTCTCTCTGGAGAACGTGAATGCTCCTGTTGATTGTACTCCAACCTTCAGAGCAAAGCTCGTATTGGGATTCTGCGCGGATGTTCGTGAATGTGTGCTGTGGCCTTATAGGCCGCTATAAGTTATAGCGGTGTTGCCGGCCTGCCTTTGGGGTCGTTATCTCGGCTAACTCTGTACTCCTCTCATCATTCCCCCCGGAGGGCCTCTCATTATCTTCTAAGGAGAATCTTCTTCTTCCCAATCTTGGACGCGGCACGGCCATTCTCTGGTCATTTGCCGCCGACATGATTCCTTTTGTAACCGCCCTTCTGCGGCTCGTCAGTCTCTTTTCCATTTCGTCCCGCAATTCATCCATACGGCCATTCAAGATGACTCATCCTCACTGTTCGGCAGACGGCATCAGGCCCTGAAGACCCTTTCCGTCATTCGTAGAAACCCCTAAAGTACCATCGCCAGATCCCGGCTTCTAGTAACAGTCTCCCCCTGAGGGGGCCACGTTAGCCCTCGCAGATTCATTTCTCGAACTAATGCCTCCCGTTGACTTTTCCATCGCTCGCACTCTTACAGAAAATGTCTCACATCCTCCGTGACCTGAGCGTCACAGTTCGGACATTCATCACTGCCCCCATCAATTCGGCTCAGGCAGTATCGCAGCCGGCTCTGTCCTGAAATAAAACCCCAGAGATTGCGGCAGCCTTCCAGCCCCCTGAGCATCTTCAGAGCTGATGCGGTGAGCACGAACTCCCTGATTGACCTTCCTAGTTTCCTGACCTCGCTTTCATACAGTGTGTCCGACTGCTGCTCGACGGATGTCCTCACCCTCTCAGAGACCACCGTGCGATATACGGGTACGATGAATGGCGGGTCATCGCGCGCTGCCGGATGTACTGCACTACAATTCCACGACAGAGCCTCCGCTTGGCAAGCCCAACTAGAATGTCAATTGCCCATTGGCAGTCCGTGATGACACATATCTCCCCGAGTCGCATCTCCCCCCGGCCTGTACTGCATGAAGGACTCCCAAGAGGTCAGCCCGTAGTGGAGTTGAATGTGCAGGCAATTTCCAGCCCCACGTATTCCGCTCCTGTGTGTGACACAAAGGAGGTAGGGGTACGTGCGCTTAATCTCCGAGCCCTCCGACAGAACCGAGCCTGTAGCGCCCTCAGCTGCTTGTCAATCCTGGCGCGAAGGGCTGCGAATCCCCAGCAGCCAACCGCGTGCAGCAGGCAGCCCGGAGCCACTGCCTCAAAGAGCACCAGCGCGACATCAGTGTCCAACCTCCATGAGCTTCGGACATGCGCTTTCACAGAGTGGTAAATACCCTCCAGCCGACTGAGAATGTTCGAGGCATTAGCACCCCACCTGAATTCCCGATCCAGTGCCACTCCAAGCCATCGTACTGGCGACTCCACAATCACGTGATCACTCATGTTGATGTGGCACTAATACCTCCGTGCGCCCGGCATTTGGGGAAGCACATTAACTGTGTCTTCGGCCAGGAGAGCTTCACTTTCACTAACCCACACCATTTTTCGAGTGCAGCATGGATTGCTCGAGCGGCGTCCCGTACCTCTTCCTCGGTCTTATACTGGAAGATCACAACGGCATCATCAGCATACGTCGCGTAGGCCTAGGGCGATAGAACATCGCTCAGGGACAGCATGAAACAGTTGCATATCCAGGGGGACAATACTCCTCCTTGCGCAGCCCCCCGCGTGAACTCCGTCGACATCTACTGCATGGTGCAGGGAGACTCATCGGCCCCTTAGATAATCGGAGAGTAGAACAAGGTAATCACCTACGACCCTATGGGCTTTGATCTCCTTGAGGGTCGCCCAAGGACTGCACTTGTCGAACGCCCCTTCAACGTCGAGAAAGATGCATTTTGCGCTGTAGCCATTCTGCCAGATCTTCCTTACTTCGCTCTCAAGGTTTGCGATCGCAGTATCACACCCTTTGCCTGGAAGGTAGGCATGAAAGGAGTCTGGAAACTCTATCAGCCGTTCAACTCGCCGATATGCGAGTCGCTCGAGCACGCGAGTGAGTGCAGTCGGTACAGTTATCGGCCTCCATGACTTCACCTCCCATGCTGGACTATCATGCCCTTTTGGCAGCGTTATAACGTAGCCACTCTTAAGATCACAAGGCAGCTGCCGATGGTGTAGGAATGCGGTGAACATCTCACAGAACACCTGAGGCTCCCTCTCTATCGTGAGCTGCATTGCGGTAACCGGAACCGAGTCTGTTCCCGGACATGATGATGCCCTTACTTCTTTCGCACTAGCCAGGAGCTCTGCTTTGGAGACGGGTAACCCGTCACGAGTTCAACCTCGGGGGCTCCCTCTCATTGTCACAAGTACTAGTTTAACTCAAGGCCCTGCTAGTAGTGTTCACCAGTGAGTACAGCCCCGCATCTCTTCCTGCATATTAAGACGAACCCCGCTACACGCTGTCTACTTATTTCCGGTGTCACGTTCCTACTTCGGCTGTATACGATCTCTGATGCTTCTCCGTTGTTGCTCATAGTCAACGCAAGGCGAGAAGGATTGTAAAGCCTTCTACTTTCTGCTTCTAAGCTTAGTCTCTCGAGGGGAATAAGCTATGCAGGCATGCACAAGACGATCGGCGCATAATGAGTAACAATCTCACTACCTGTCCGGGACGGCCCGCGGGCCGTCCCCCCACACGGAGAATGATAACGCTGTGTCCGTTTGTGGCTGACATTTGTGACTGGTTGATGCGACTGTAGCGCTTCAACCTCCCCTCCTGAGTCGTCTTTATGTAGCCACTTCCTAGCCTAGGATTCCTAAGGTTACAGTGACGGAGCGAGCTCTCGCACTGGTAGACAGCAGCCTGTCTCTTCGCACCACAATTATTCAGCTGATCCGCAGCTCGTGGCAGCGCTATTAGCAGCTCTAGACATCAATAGCTTTGAACGACAGGATTCTCTTTCTTTTGAGGATAAATGTCCGGGCCGTAAAACCTTTCAGCCTACCAAACCTGAACACTCTCACGCACGCAATCGTGTGAGTCAGAAGGCGCATAGTGCGGCATTGGGATGGAGGCGATTCGCTATGGTTCCCGGAACCCTCAGGCCCTTCCCGTGTTGCTCAAGAAATAGGGTGAAAAATCACTATCGGCAGCAGTTGGACCGGTCGTCCTGTTGCCGTTGAGTCTTACGACTCAGTTCTCTCATTAGTACGATGGTATTCCGCAACATCATTCGTGGTCTCTCTATTGTGATCCTGGTGATTGGCGCTCCCCCGCCTCCTAGCGGAACCTTTTCTACGGTGATCGCTCAACAACCCTCATTCCTCTGCGTACAAACTACTTGGAGTGAAGATCCGCATGAGGACGTCAAACTGGGTGTGAAGTGCGGTATCGCCGAGATCGAGTCCGACTACTTGACTGTTGAGATCGTGGTACCCTCGGTCTATCAGCTTGATGACGCTAGCCATGAGGACTACGATTTCTTTCGCAATTCGGTGGATTGGAAATGCCAAGAATTTCCGGCTATGCAGGTCGGCGACTTGGCTACGTTCAACTACGATAGAACTAGCCAGTCCATGATGGTTCCGTTTCAAGGGGCTAAGCGAAACCTCACAGCCGGAGCATGCTTCTGAAGCATGGAGGCGTTGCCGTACTCGACTTACAAGCGGCCCCACGATTTTATCTCTGGTTTTGGGACTGGAAGTGCTCCCCTATCGGTATTTTTTTCACCCTCACGCTAAACTTTCGATGACAGTTTCCCTGGAACTGTTTATAATCATTTTTTAACTTATCATCGATGTCATTGATTCAACAGGTCTTAGCCGTCCGAGGATATCTTATTTCATGTTCCCAGTCGAGCTGCGTCGGCTAATTGGATCAGTCAGTCAATGTCAATCTCCGATTCATGATATTGCCCCTATTCGCCTGCGAGAGTGCAAGGCGCTCCTGCACTGATCTCTCAGAGATCATCTCTGATCAAAGTCCTCCGGTTTCGCGACCAAGACAGAGGAGGCTAAACTATCACGTGCAGTGTGATTCACGACAGAATATACCAGCAGCAGAATGAGCTGCTAGTGAACAAAATAGAGCGGGATACTCGTAGGCTAGTCGAAAGAATAAGTGTTAATGGGGTGAAGCCAGCAAAGGCACAGCCTCACTGTGACACTGACATGCAGAACGTGCCAATCTCTGCGACTGAAGCGGGAGAATCCATTGATGCGTGCGATGCACTGCTCAGTTGCTCGTCCATGTGGCAAGATCTCTATCCCCACACAACGTGAAAGTTTCTGCAATGTCAATCTTGTTTGAGCAATCATACCGGCGTTGGTGAAAGCACATTAATCGCCGAAAGGTAGCCGAAGCCCGTGTGGGTCAGGAACAGTTGACAAGGAAAAATGTTGCCTGTGTCTCGTTCCCATTGTCGATCACTAGTCAGCTAGACAAGGGGCCATACTGTGAGTAGAGGACCCATCGTCTCCAACGCCCAAACCCACGGGGAGGAGGAGCACACTCGCGTTCGAGTAACCGAGCATGGCAGGTCCGAGGGAGCTGTCATAATACCTCGAGAATGCATTGAACCCAAGTTACCGCGTCATGCATCGGTAGCTGCGTACCTCTACTAGCAATCCCCAAGTTGGCAGGCAGAATCACGCTCTCTACCCCAACCAGAGGCTCGCATACAGTGTATGGCATACACCCTACTCAAAGCTGGAGCTTTTCAAATATTACTTAAATAGAGCCACGCACTAGCCTACCTTCGTCCTGCTTCGTTCGCCTCTACAAGTTGACTCGACGCCGTGACACTATGGTGATGAGATGCATAATATCTGGGTCAAATCGACCGGGTCAATCGAGTCAAGATCTCATCTATTCCCAAAACAGAGCCAACAAACAATAGAGTGAATTTCGATTATGACCTTCCGCCTACGTGAAGTTACTGCCTGTGAAAATTTCAGTGTTTTCTGATAAAACATGGAGGTTTTATGCGAACATAAAGTCTCTGAGACTTGTTATTGCGGCGATATTGGTACACAAACAGTTGGGATTGGAAAACACAGCTGAGAATGTGAGGAGGGCCAAGCCCTCAGGTCTTGGGAAGGCTTTACAGTAGTCGTCCGTATTGTTGTGGATTTCCGAGAAGCGAACAGCCGACAGTCACCATAGCGCTCGTGGTTCCTGATCTCCGAGGCCATATGTATCAAATTGAATCGAAAGTGGCTTAGCGAGTGGAAAAATGTACAAGGCTTAGACCTCAGCAGTGCTGCTTGATTTCTTCGTCCAGTTTGTTGCGCTGTCCTGCAGAGGCTACGGTGCTGCTCCTCGCAGTTGTTCTGAAATTCGTCTTCGAATCACTAGCGTCATCGATACATGGTCTCACGTTTTCGTCTCGGCTTCGGAGTGACCATGCTGGCCGTAGCAGCGGGTCTCTACTATGAATTCGGTTATCTTTTGAGTCTGCACTCTATTAAGGTTAATAGAGACTGGATAGCTGCTGAGGTAAGGCCCGAGTCGCTCGTTACTTCCTTCTATCGGCTGTCATCCGTCGCAGGTCGAGAGGAATTTTTGGCTGTCGGCATGTATTTACATGCTTGCGATGTGCCTCGATATCGGTCTCACAATACCGGGAGCGACTACCCTGTCATTCGCGGGAGGGCTTTTCTTCGACCAGCCCTACGCGGCCATATTTTCTTACATGGTGCGCCATTCACTACCTTTTATGTCGGCCACC
>JABANP010000609.1:0-28668 GCA_013115135.1 Perkinsus olseni
TTGAGACACGACCGGACGGGCTGTATCGTACGGTCGACAAGATCGGGGAGAAGATCAAAGTCAGTGATGCAGTGGTGGCCCACCACTGGTGGGTGCGCACACCTACCCTTCTGTTATTGGCAGGAGCCCTTCGTTGATCGAGACGACTGACTGGAGAATCACTTCGTGAAGCTGGATCGCAACCTGAGAGGCACCGATGCGAGCCGAAGCCTTCTGAGCCAGCCGATAGGTGCGGGTGGAGAGGAGGAGTACTTCTTGTAGATTCCCTCTGAGATATTTCTTCAGCTGCGCGTAAATTCAGCTGGCCCATTCGCTATCACGTTCATCGTCGTATATTGCCGTGCGGAAACTTGTCTCAAGACTTGAGTCTCGTTCCCATTGCGGCAACACGTTAAGTGTTTGAGCCGCTTGTGTTGAGAAAACAGAGTCTCAGAGCTCCATTATGTACATTACTGAGAACCACGATGTACTAGTGGCCCACTAGTAGCGGGCTGCGTAGAGCGACGAGTAATTTTATCGGCCATTGAGACTGGACTCAACTGTCATTAAGGCCCGAGAAAGACCTCAGTCAGCGGAGTAATGGGAGAAAGCCACGGTCGGAGGCTTTCTAGGTTTCCCGCGAGGTACGGGGTTGACACGAATGACGGCCATAGCTCGGCCCGAGCAGAATCAGGAAGAGACTGACAAATTGCGGCCGACGACGAGACACCGACGAGCGAACAGTCGAAGTTCAGCGCTGATCATCGATAAGCACGCATCGCGGGTGGGACAATAAAGATCGTTCGCTCGAGGATCTCACCAACGGATAGAGAAGATAAGAAATACTTTTTCGTCATGAGGACGAAAGGCAATAGATAGAGAAATGGGCAAAAAAGCCAGAAAGGTATTGAGGAAACCTCACGCTGGCTGCCCACTATCACGCCGCCGCTCCGACCTTGCCCTAGCAGGGGAGGAGCCCAGCCGTTGTGTTAAGCAAAGAGTTAGTTCCCGAGCAGGAAACGATCATTGTTGCCGAGGTCACGTGACTTTGGTGGGAGAAGACTGATGGCGTGCTGTACCGTCTTGAGAGCATTGATGGCCCCACCTCTTATAGTTCGAGGAGCCGCGAAGGATATGGGATCCGAGTTAGTCAGCATGAGGCGTTTCACCATCCGCGGCTCAACGTTCATTGATAATAGTAGGGCGATAATACCAGAGACAATCGGAGCAGAGGCTGATGTACCACTGAAGTACCTCAGGTTACCGTTCTCCCAGCGGCCACTGAAAATACCCACACCGTAAGCCGCGACGTCGACTCTTTCGCCCCAATTTGAGAACCGGGCGAGCGTATTCTGAGTTCTGTCATTACTCAGAGCGGCAACGCATATACTGTGTGGACCACCGAACCAACAAGGGTACGTGGAGGAGGATCTGTTGCCGTCGTTGCCAGCTGAGGACACGAGGAAGATTTCGTGCACTTGTGCAGAACGAAGAGCGTTCAAAGTTAGAGCCACTAGAGGATGGGTGAAATGGGTTGAGAGGAATTCATATTTGAACGACATTGATACCAAATCTACCTCTAAGTCGATTGCCATGTTCAGAGCTGCCATAAATTTAGACAGAGGCAGATTCCTATTGTCATCCACTATCTGCAAGAGTGCTAATGACATGTTGAAAGGAGCAAATCCAGCTATACCGACGGAGTTGTTACCCTTGGCGGCAAGAACTTTGCATACTTTGGTACCGTGAGGTTCTCCGTAGGTCAAATTCGACGAGTTCGTGAAAAAGTTCCATCCTCCATCCAAGTAGCCACCACTCTTCTTCTTCTTCAGAGTTCTCTTCAAAGGAGCGAAGTCGCGGTCGGCCCAGTTGATACCGGAGTCCAAAACGGCCAACTTGACCTCTCGGGTGACATGAGGAAGAGCGAGCTGCCACACTTCACCCATGTCCATCCACTTCCAATGCTTCTGATAGCGAGCATCAGGATCGTCGACGTCCAGGTCGTCGTCGAATTGGACTTGTCCGCTGATATCCTCGCCGCACTCAGATTGCAAAGAGAGCTTGCTGCTGGCCACAGTGACAAACTTACAGAGAGCGTCGCTGTCGATGGCGGAGGCTGAAGTTTGAACCACTTGCGAGTGAACATATTCAAGAGCGGTGATCTCGACCGTATCGAGGAAAGAGGCAATCTTCTGGTCGGGTATCATGCCAGCATTTCTCAGCATTTGCGGCAGGCGACGAATATCAACATCATGGGTGCCAGACTTGATGGACACGATCGTGTCAGTTGTAGGAGTGGAAGCCCCGATCAGCGAGGCGAGAGAGAACACAGGTATGGTTGAGATGCGCATAGGGAAGGCAGCGAACCTGTAGGAGTATGCTACAGCATGGAGGCAATCAATCCGAAGCAGATACAATGTAACAAACGCTGTATCTGTCTTAGCTTTCACGACGACACGCGGGCTATGTAAATGCATACACCAGAGAGAGCGCCGCTCTACTTTCGACAGGAGCATCAACTTGACGATTCTGGCACATGTAGCCAAGAATCTTTTGAACTGGCTAGGCTGAGGCCACAACTAGATCTAGCCTAGCCTAGCTATGCTGTAGTCGCTCTTTGTCTCCAGTAACAGGCGCCTCTATCGCTGGTAGACTAGGGGTTGTGTCAAGCGGTTCGTCACTGACTTCCCGTTATAGAAATAAGAAGTGCTCGTATGATGACGAGGGAGTGACACCAACAGCCATTCGTGCAAGTCAGCTGATGGGATATACGCCAAAGGGCCATACGCACCGGAAAAATAATCGAGACACCAGCAAGTAAGACGTGTAGGCGGCGACGTGACATGGGTGTCACCCATTGGGTGAGCTAGAGGGTTCAACGTCTCTGACTTAAAGGATTCCTCGTCTTTTGGCTATTTGCAGTTAATAAATTCGCCCGGTTGCCACGACTCCGTAGTCGCAGATGTTCGAGCTTCCAAGGGAGCCAGAGCCTGACTGACTGTCTCCGAGTATTGGAGACACTTTGCATAATCATGGCTGGCATTTCTTTACTCATTTTGCGCCGATCGTGCGAGTTGACTACGTGCATAGCCAATTCTCCAGATCCCCGAAGTTAACTAGGTGTATGAACTTCACGCTCCTCCTCGCCTCGTGTTGACTATGACTTATAGTTCGTGAGCAACAACTAAGAAGCAACATTTTCGAACCTGCGAGTATCAGCCATTCGCAGTGAACCTAGCACTGTCAGTGCTGCACTGACGAAAACAGCCCAAAACCTGAGTGGAGTGCAAAATCTAGGCCAGCAGGTCTATTGAATAGACTCTACTCCACTGAAGCATTTGGCCGGGTTGGTCAACTTGTATGCTTGCGAATCGAAAAGTCCCTGGGTTCAATCCCGAGGGCTGACTGGTGCGTGATACTGTCTCCGGCTACAGCTGATGAAGCCAATAATTCGTGTTACAGCTGAATTTGCCGTGAAACCATTGGTTGTACTACTGTACGGTTAACGGCTAGTAATCTAGAGATTTCTTATATTTTCTTGTGTCCTCTCCCGCGCTTCGTTTAATTGCCTGCCGCTGACAGGAAAGGCTACGAGTTGTCTTTTTTACGACTTACGTGCTCGGGGGAAAAGTAGAACAGGAGCTCTTCTCATGGATTTTCGGATCCTTCAGTTTTTATGTCGCCGAATATGGCACACGTAGAGACCCGATGGCAACCTCATTTTGGGCACAATCTGGAAAAGAGAACAGAGTGCCCTACTGCGCGTCAGACAGTTATCATAGCAACGTGTCGAAGGCGGTACCGAGAACCGAGCTCAGGACTTGTAGCACTCAAAGTGAGACTTCCTCAACCTTGCTACCTCGGGCACGGGTGTTCACATCACCGAGTGACTACCACTCTCGTTTAGTTGATGAGGTGTGTTGCGGAGGACAGCCCCGGGTTACCCCGGAGGCTTGTCACACTGTGACAGTCACAGTAGGAATCAGCTCCACCTGAATCCGAGCTGACCTACTGTCACGGTGACAGTGTCACCCATCAGCTTATGAAGAACCGTCTAAGCTCAAGCCCAATTCCACTCAAATGGTCGCTCCCATCGTTTTGCCCACCCCCATTTTCCATCCGCGCGCGCCCCGTGGCCAGGCCACGGTGGCCTCGTCCGTTGGTTGAACTTGCTCCCTTACGGAACCTTCACTCCAACGGCCAGATGACATAACAAGGGCTGAGTCGAGAATCGAACTCGAAACCTCTCGCACCCAAAGCGAGAATCATACCACTAGACCACACAGCCACACAGCCAAGTCCTTCTCGTGGACTTTCATGCAGAGACATGACACGTGCAGAGACCCGACGGCAGTCTCAACTTGCGGCACAATCTGCTAGGCTCGAATCTGCTACTGGAAACGAGAACCGAACTTGGGCCCTACTGGGCGTCAGGCAGCCCTCATAGCAACGTATCGAAGGCGGGGTCGAGAAACCAGTTCAGGATTTTTAGCATCCACAGCGAGTTTCTCTTCAATGGACCACTCAGCCAGGCTAGGTGGTCTATTAGAAGAAGTCTCGGCTGAGTCGGCCGCAGAATACGATGCTTCTCGCGAACTTCGGAATTCTCCAGGATCTGTCGCCGAGAGACGTATGCGCAGCGAGACGAGCAGCGAGAATCATGGCATGACTATTATGCCACTAGGCCACATAGCCCCGCAGGACGACTTCACTCGTGAATGTTGCTCCAGCAAACGTCACCAAGGAGTGTGGGTTATACTGTTAGACTACAGAGGTCGGAATCGAGACCCGAGAACTCGAGATTCTCGTTCTCGTCTCGATCTCGAAGAGTTCCGAGACGAGATCGAGGAAATTTCTGAGGACTCGAGAACGAGACGAGATTTGGCAGAGCTCTCGAAAATCTCGTATCTGCCTGCATACTGTGGGTTGAATGTGAAATCTCACTCATGGATATCGAGGTACTGTAACATTCGGGATGGAGTTTCATCGCTGAAACTCATGAACAACCCCAAACCCGGAAGATTCGCCTGTGAACGGTTCTTTTTGATAAAGAACGACCTTTTTGGACTTCGGTGGCGAGTAATTCTCAAGAAAATGCAAGCTAGGGTGCATGGATAGCACACCGACTTCGAGAATCGAGAACGAGATCGAGATCGCCGCCAAACTCTTCGAGACACAACGATCGAGAATGAACAACGCAAGCTCTACGTCGAGACCAGACCTAGATGTCTCGAACAGTGTTTTTCCGACCTCTGTTAGACTATGCTGAGTGACACGCTGAGGTATAGACATCGGACCTATACTTTTTGTTCGTCAGCGCTCTGTGGTGCCCTGTGCCAGCTGATGAGGGACGTACTCCTAGAACCCTAGATACGGTCGACTGCTGACCAAGGCACCCTTGGGCAGGACCCTTGGCAAGGGTTTATACCACTGATGAGATAATATAAACCACCTGTACGTATACTGAATGGCGAATCTTCACCTCCATCCAAGGTTTGGATAGAGGTACCCCGGGCTATTTGGATTCCAAACCGACACGTTTCGCCCATGGTATATTCCGGCCACGATCTTTCCGTCAGTGAGCGAATTCGTGAACCTAGACTCGTCCACGTTACTTCTGAAGTAATACTTCAGTCCAGCTCGGTTCGTCCGCCTCCACTGGAGGCTCTCCAGTTCATCCACGATCTTTTCGGTCAATCCTTTTTTGCACATCGTTTCATCCATTCACGCCCTCACAACAATCGTTCATTCCAAAACACTTCACCCAGTCCGTTTTCTACACTTCCCATGCATTCCACGCACGCTTGCCGGACCATCAGTTTCGTAGCAGAAAGCCCGGCCAACTTACTCATTTTATTCGCCCAGAAAGTGTTCCCGAGTCCCCTCATGGTCTCATGTTCTGTGACGCATGGTAGACTGTATCATGTAGAGCAGAAATCACTTTCCCAAAAACGCGAGTGGGCGTATGCAAGGAATACGAAACAGTCATAACGCATCGAACCGTAGCGTCGTCATTGGCACCACTTCTTACAGTAGGAAGTGACTGAGTATAATCACTGTCATTGCCATAGAGGGAGTCATCTGGATGGCTCTCGCACGCGGTATGAGAATGCCGCAGTCATCTCCGTAGTAAAAGCTAACACGCCACAAAGCGCAGTGAAAACTACAAGTAGTCTTTCGGGTTACTCATGACACCGGCATTCACCAGCGATGCAGTCGCCATGACCACTACAGTCGCTCACGCACATCTCTCTTTCACAGAAATGGCCGGCGTATCTGAGGTCGGTGGTATCTAACTTCTCGAATCTAATAGCTGCTAGCGCTTGGGGCAAAGTAAGTACCACTGAGATATTCGCTCGGTTAAGTAGCGTCTGATTCTGAGTCTCATACTCATAAACGTCATTTGGCGACGTTACTATAGCTGCCAATAACATCACCCGATCACACGATTCGAGTCGAATCGCCGAATCATTCGACGCCGTAGGATTTTCGTCGCTCCCACCTGTCGAGACAGTGACACTGATGGTGAGGGAAATCCCTGATACAAACACCTCGGGTTATCTCCGGCGTCGATGAACCTGTTCGTGAGTGCGCAAAACTCGGGAATCTCGGCATGAAGAACACACTCCTGCTTAGTTGCTGACTATACACGCAGGTCCAGAAGAAAAATTGTGAGACACTGCATTTTCACTTCCACCGGGCGTTTCTGGACGCGTGATAAATTCCCCAACTCACTATAGCAGAGCTATTTTTGTATCAAAGGAAAGCTGCTTTCTATGAGTACAGGCAAAGACCAAAAGTCCCAACAGAGCGGTACAGTTATTATGGCAGTGAGCAGACGAACAATCTCTGTCAGACCATCCATCCTCGCAGGAACATTCGCCCGAATCGAGGCAAGTGCCTCGCTGACTGCAGAATGTACCTAAGGAAAGGTCGACGATCACCTGGGCCTCACGTCGTGGGAATCATTCTCTACAGTGTTGAGCCAGAGTGCGCTCCTCGGTGACGCAGAAGCTACCCGGACAGAGAGGCCGACTACAGTCGTCCCCGAACCATCCGACCTTACAAATACAACGGGAGAGTTCCTGAGCAAAAGAGTGTTTCGCTAAACTAAACTAGTTTAACTAATTTCTTGAAAATTCCTCGGGGAGAGTTGGAGGACATTTCATAGCTGTACGATGATGTCCAACAAGATATGTCATGACCATGAGATTCAGGAGACTATGGAATGAGCTTTTCCACGCACAGCACTTGTGTCCCCTCAACTCAGGAGGGCGGAAGCAGCTCCGGTAATGATGAATGAAGGACCATATCACGAAGCGAACCAGGCGAATTTGACCACGAGTCATGTACGGTCAGAAAGTCGACCGCACCCCAGTCAAATAGATTTGACCATATTCGAGAAGGGGAAGAGAGCTCGCTCGACAGGGAGTGAGATACAGTTAGCTTCATATGAGCTACAGCCACAACTAAGCGCGCTGAGCGACGAAGGGAAGGAGCACGCTGACGAAGGTTGGAGCTCTCATCGCTTCTCACTCCCCCACGCATCTTAGGAGCGTCACTGAGGTTCAACCATGGAGGCGTGTATGTTATAGCAGATTGAGGACCCCATTGCGTGGGCCACGTCCACCACAGAAATCCGAGGGCATCGTAGATCCTGGACCATGAGATGTTCAATACCCCGAGCCCGCCAGGCATTCATCGCGAGCCTCCACCGCCTGCTGAGCTCCCACAAAAGCAATCGTAGGTTGGAACTTCCCCAATCGAGCTCTACGTGTAGCCAAAGCAAAGAAGACGAAAGTAATTTAGATAGTTATACGGGTGTAGCACACAGCCTGTATGCATCCTAACGGCATTCCCCTACGCATGTTCCATGACTTGGCGAGGTGCAATCGTTGGGGCAGCGATTCGGATGGAAGATCCAGACGCCCTCCGAAATTCTAGGATCGAACTCGGCTGAGAAGGCGTTCGTCTGGCACAACGCCTTGCACTTCCTCGACAGCTCAGAAGCCGTTGTGATAGAGTCGCGACCCGCCAAGACCTGAGCAGCACTCACACTCGGTACGGTTGACGAGGTCGAAATGACACGCATCGAGTTGCACTCGGAGGATCGGGAGCCCCCTCGCCGACTTCAAGTCCTTCACTCATAAAGCAGCTCTGGTTCAACTAATTCTCACAAGCGAGCGACGAATTCTCCCTCGAAACGAGGTGAAATCTAAAGGCTCCTCTGTGCTCTGGGCCGCTTCGGGCATGCGCGATGAAACGCATTATCTTCAGGACACAGTTGCATCTCGCTCAGTGAGGCTGCCTCAACAGCATTGCTGTGATCAACGCATCCACAGCTCGTAAGCAAGCTGCAGTGAATGGATTGTCATTTTGGCAACCTTGTATTCACGTCAATTCTCACCTCGCAGCAGAAGGGGCCAACATGGTTCTCGCCATCTCTCTCGGCATTCGTCGTGTTACACTGCATTTCGATACTCTCGAAAGCTTTGCCGAGATCACAGGAGCTCCCGTCCTCGGTGCAGAACTGGCTGTAGATATCCTGAGGGACAGGAGATCGTCGGGAGTTCTCACAGACCTCCGCAAGCCATCCGCTACGGGCTTTTAACTGGCTTCACTGAGAGTGTCTGCTAGCCGCTAACCGACTCGTCAGCTCAGGCCGAGGCTCATGAAGTTTACGATTCATCATACGTTCTTGCGAAGGGTTGACCAACCTTCGCTTGCTTGAAGCATCTCCTGTCGAGATCGCGCAGTACGTCCGTCTCTGCGATGCGAGTCTTCGACCAGGTCAAGCCACCCAGCAGCACGACCATGTCACCAGTGGCTGTGCTAGCATAATTCAATCTGACTCGAGACATTGGGAACAAACCTTTATGATGAAAGGAGCTATTCAATATCCGAGCTTTACTCCCATCTTCGCGTTAGAATCCAATGGTTAGAGGCGACGGACCGTAGCCGATGATCCTCAGGACCAATCTCAGCTTCTTGAGATGAGTTCTCAACTACGTCATCCGAAGAAACATGCGTCTTAACTACGGTGTCACAACACAAGAATGTAGAATAGTTCTACTAGAAATGAGTAGCGGGATTGGTAGTGAGAATTTCTCACCGAGAAACCGCGCCAAGCTAGGATATTTAGGGACAGACACATATGAAATTTCGGGACAGAATTTGTGTGCTGGAAACTGCATAACGCAGTCGTATGTCCTACGTATGATAAGCTGCTGGTGGTGGCTTCGGTCCTCGTATTGTTCCGTCAACTCTGCTCCACTGCCTCGCTCCTCTAGGGGAGCGCTGGACGTCCAGAATCTGAGCGTTGCTGAGTAAAGCGTGAAGCTGCGTTTAAGGCAGACTTCATTTCCATGTCACGACGATCCTCGTCGCTCGCTATGAACCGAGACCGCCGCCCGACGTTATGCTGCACTTAGCACTGCCATTTACTCACCCACATATCCTCGAAAAGTTCGTCATGATGCCTTCCTCCGATCATAAGCAACTGAGCGTCCCCTGTCTGGTCCCTCAAAGTCACTGCGGCCGCTCCGCGTCTGACCTGAGAGTCTCACTTGGGCCCGCCAAAGCCGTTTCCTGCGGGACTCATGTGTGAGGCTTCCCGGTACGAATAATGTTATTGGACACGGCCTGCTACGAGGGCGTGTGGATCGCTTGGCCTTCGGTCAGGGATTGTACGATTGTGGTGACTCAGACGAGCAGAGTGTCCGGCGGCTTCCATCACGGAAAGAGAGCTACTTTCGCTTACCGGGATCCACAGGCATCGAAAATGGACAAAAAGCACTCACAAGGGACGCAAGCGTCACCGTGAGCTCTGACGCTAATCATTACTCGTGGCGTTGGTCTCTTCTCCGCTGTGAACACTTCCCTCCACAAGAGACCGGACGTGCTATAGTACCAGAGATCGTCCAGGTAATACCTATCGGGCACTGTCCGCAGATCCACGGCAAACCCCTGGTCTTACGGATAGGTGGGGTACGGATTGAGAGAAGCATTTTCGTTCGGATACGGAGACTCGTACGTCCGGAAGCCGCCAATCACCTGAGAATATACTCGGAACTTGATAAGGAATAAGTAGCGGAGCGGTGCTTCGGGCTCACGATTAAATCGCTGAGCGCCACCCGGTCATCATCGCCATCGTCTGCAGGATTCTGTACTGTACACATCGCGAAGTCACCTGAGGAAGAGCGTGGGAATCAAAGCCTCAGGAGAGGTCCAACCTCGTTCAACTGCTTGCTGCGAGGGATAACTTCCCTCGCTCACACTTCCCAAGTTAGAACTGCCTGAGAAGGGCGCGGCAATCCGGTCGATTTGCCGAGTATGGGAACTAAGTTAGTTCAACTAACCCAAATCGGCGGTTCCATCTCGTGTGCCCTGCGGCCCATAGGTGTCCATTTCGGGCTTATCTTCTCGGAATTGAGACAGATCCGGCACCTAGAGCGAAGATGCTGGACTCGGAGGGTCACGACGCCGATTGAGGGCATTCTAGACAAAGAGGTCGCTGCTCGTCAAGATAGTTCTCACCACAGTTGTCTGTGGATTTCCCAGATAATCTATAGCGCTCCGAGTGAAGTATCGATACCCGCGGGTCTCTTCAACCTCCCACGAGTCAGACGATGTTCGGTATCTCGACGAAAAAACTCGGACGCACAAAAACTTCCATTTATTCGAGACTAGCCGGGTTAGTCTAGCGGCTAGACTCTATCCCGCATTTTCCGATTCGTAACTATCTTCGGCACAGGTACGAGTGTCTTCAGCTTCCAGGCTCCCAGCGCTTAGCACTTCCAGCGTGCCTTCACTGGGGCCTCTAGCAATGGACTGGGATGACGGCGGTTTCTCGGCGGAGAGGTGTCGTCTCATCTCCCTAGTTGTGATAACGTGGGCACACAATCCACGTGGCTTCTAGCGCTAGCTGCTCTTGCCCCTGTAGTGATGCTTAATACTACGGCTCTCAATGAGAGCCACAAGAGTCTCTCATCAGAATCGCTGTTGTCGTGAAAGTGATTACACCATCACGTGGTAAACCGGCAAGTAAAGTTCCACGGCACTTCGCTTACACCAGCAAAGAGTTCTCCCATTTCCCAACAACATTGCCACCAAAAACGAAGATCAAATCTCCCGAGGGGGCTGCTTCCATGCGATGCCGGAATCTGACGCAAGCGTTATTCGGTCAATCCGGATTTACGCGTTGCTACCTGCCACCATACTTGCAATCTTTCATTCTCACCCACCGAGAAGGACGTCTACTCCGCCACTCACTAAGTGGCGTCATCGTTGGCCAGTATCTAGCCATTCAATCTTCATTATCGGGGCACCTTATCGCCGGGACCCACGCTGTAGGAGCCCAAGGGACCTCGATTCTCCACATATCGCTACAGAGGCCATTGAGACAGTTCATGCTCATACCACCGTAGATGTACATATACCTAGGCCGCCAAATACATTCCGAAACGACCACTCCATACCGACGCTCAATTACGCAGAGGGTGGCCGCGGAAGTCTAGCAGAATAGCGAGTCGCCAAGGCCAATAACGCAATATGAGAAATGAGCCGCACTGTCATCGTAAGCAACGGTGAGAGAGCGATCGTGTCGAATGTGCAACAAGACTCGATTCGTGAGTATCCGTTTTTTAGCTGGAAAAGTCCCCCACCCGGCGGGCCGCCAAGAAGGTCCTCTACACTTACTGTCGGCGGACATTGTCAGGGTCAACGACAGCATCCAAGATGACCATTGCCGCCGAATGGCCGTATCTTCCGTGAGGGACACCGACCTCCTCTCCAGACGAATCGTCAACCGACGACTAAAAAGGCGAGGAGGTCGTGGCCAGGAGCTAAATTATAAAAGAATTTATTCACGTCAGGATAGTCAAGCTCACTGGCGGCCTCAGTGAACAATCAGGCTCGCCCGATCGATTTGTGCAGACAAAATCTCAGGGACAAGGAAGACAGCGAAGGGCAGATATGTGAACCGTGGCGTATCTTCGTGTTCTCCCAGCTCACCAGAGGTTTGATGAAGTCCCATTGGTTTTCTACAAAGTCATATCTCCAAAGCTCTTCGCTCTGATACCTATGGATGACGCCATGCGATCTGCAGCTTCTTGCGTGCTACAGAGCCTGACTCAAGGCATCCGCGGAGCTCCTCGTCGATGTTGGGCTCTTTCATGAGGATTTCCTCGCAGTGATTGTACAGACTTTTTCCCTTGTATTCTCTGTTCTCGAAAGTTCTCCCGCCGAAGACCAGCAAGTATCTTCACAGCGGTCGTATCCCTGTCGGTCACGAGAAAGAGAGCGCAGATGCCTTCGAGCGCTCATTCTGTCCGCAATGGTGGAAGCTCCTTCTCGAGATCATCACGCCGAGATGGGTCTTCAACTCTCAATCAAGCGATCCGAATCGGGGTCTTACTGGGAAACTTCCCCAGTCAGGCCCCGAATCGGATCGAGCTTTCCAAGGGAACGATATTCATGGACCAGTGCTGATATCTAGTTCACATCATCCTCATCGAGAAGCTACTTTGATGCGTCTAATAGATCATAATATGCTGAACTCTTAAGCACACGCGACTTCACCTCTTACGGCCGATCGAAGGGTATCCTTTTTCCATGCTCATCATGCGTTCTCAGGCACATGCGACGCTGAGCGAAGCACGAAAGGTCAGAGAAAGGGGCTTGAATCTCAACACTATTGAGTGACTCAATTTGAGTCAGCAGCAAGCTTTGAGGTGCGTAGGCTCTACCCGGTCGTAGGGCTCACCTCTCCACAGCAGTAAGGCGGGCACTCGATATCGTGATGGTCAAACATAGGAAAAGACTCGCCGTCGTCCATCTCGAAGTACGGCAACGACCAGAACTCGGGCTGGGCCGTGTCGAAGTATCTAGGCGCGGCAGGAGTCAGAGCAGTGATTCCGATAGCCGCGAGAGAGGGAGGCGCCCTTCCTGACGTCCCTCTGTGGCCCATTTCACGACGTTCCAGTGCTAGTGAAGCGACTTGTGAATTCGGGTAACATTCTCGATAAAAGTATCTTGAAGATTCTATCACAGTACCGCGACTTCGCAATACTCAGTACAGCACTAGATTTCAGAAGCGACGTCGCAATACTCTTCCATTTCAGATGCGATTCAGTTTCTTCTGTGATTCTATCATTGGCTTGCAAGGCATGCAAAAGATCAAGCTTCTTCAGGAGCTTGAGTTGAACTCCGTCAGCATAGCAGCACCGCCCACATAACACAATCGTACTCTGTCTTCACTAGCGTTCCGCTACCGACTGCAATTCTCTTAACTTTTCCTCATTTTGCTTATCTATCACAATCAGTATGAGCCCAATCTCCTCATGTTGCCTTCTATTGTTTCAACGATGTAGTGCGCTGAGAGGTGTGTGTGAGTTTATAGTCCAACGCCGGTTCCGACCCAGTTCAGACTCTCGCCCATTTGCTATGTTGGGGATTCACGGTAGGCCTTACTGAGGCCGCCTTACTGAATAGGGTATATGCCCGAGATAGCGGTTTTCCGAAAACCGACACTCTTTTGCAGCACGACTATTCGTCTATTCAATTTCGAAGCTGTCGAGGTTTCTCACCTAGCGTTGGTCCACGAATCTTCCATTCCCGCTGGCGCCATGCAAGAGGTATCTTCGATGCACTCTGGACCGCATGTCCGTGCACCCGCCCCTGCGACCGATTTGCAAAGCGTTGGATGGTCTTTGACGTCTCTTTCAAAATTCCAGCTCCTGAGCGAAATACTCTCATCTCAATACTCGCCCTAAGCGCCGGTTTGTAACCGGACCAGTATTTTGGAACCACTGCAGCCCGGCTTTCGACTCACTTATACAGGACGGCCGTGTGTGCGAATCTTGCGCTCGGCGCGATATTTATCCTATCACATGCGATCGCACCAACGCAGTCCGGGTCGTGCTTGCGCCATGCCTCCTGAGGGAAACTGGAGAGCCAAATGATACTCTATAGCCCGGTCGCGAGACTCGATACCTCCTGAACTCCCATGGATCTTCTGACGGTGTCGACGGAAGCAACCAAGTCACCCTGAAACAATGTAGTCTCATAAACGTTCTCACTTACATTATTCGTTCGCAGATTAAGTAGTGTCTGCAAGAGAGGGCCTCTCTGAGAGGCGCATCCTCGCAAAGGACTTAGCCGGAAGGAGTATGCCCCATTCATTCGTTTGAACTTCGAGTTTACTTCAAACTTTGAAGTACTCACCTAGGCCAGTCCTCGGCAATAGGTGGTGTGGTGAGATTGAACTTGAGCTGATCGTCAGAAGCTCGGAACGCAAGGTACATAGGCCACTTCTGGAGATGATATCGCACGGCGTATTCGCTGAAGCTGAAGCGTCGCAAAGCGCGAGGGTCAACATTCTCACGTCAGGTTGGAGTGGCTGTAGAGCGTATGCGTGAACTCGAAGCATCCTTTAACCTGTTGGGTAGAAAATCCGGTGTTTCGAGAGTTCAACGGCGGGTGCGCTTAGCAGTGGTCAACTATCCTAGTGTGCTATAGTCGGTCTACGTTCGGCTGACCTCATAAATGACTGGATCGCAGACGGGGACCGTGATATTAGAGCTGATGCCGGCAAACCACTCCATCTCCTTGTACAGCACTGGAGGCTCGACCTCAGCCGCTTGATACTGAGATGGAGAGAGTGAACGGTGTAGCTAGAAGATTGTCGCTCTTGAGCTGTCACGGTCTTCTTGAAAATTGAAAAGTGATGGTTGAGAGGTCCAAGATCAGACGCAGAGTCGACGAAGTTTCCCGAGGGTCGACTGACATTGGGAAAGTTGAGAGTCTCATTCCGGAAGTCTCGCCAACGTTCGTGGAGTAGCACTAAGCTTCGGTAGTATTCTCGTCCAACCACCCACCAAAGCAAAGGTACTGTTTCGCTGCCGTAAAGGTACCTGAGCATCAAAGGAGTCACAATCGCACAGTGCACTCACCAGTGCGATTCGCACTTCAAAGTCATACTAGCCACCGAGCGCTATGCAGAGCGAAACAAAAAATGTGAGTTTAACCTTAAATATTCATCTCACGCCAACTCTGACCTCCCTGGTATACTATTCTACTTAACAACTAGAGTAGAAGAGACTGCACAAAAGACATATGACGATCAGCTTGTGGAGGGCAATAGCTATAGGATAAGAGCTCTATAGCTACCCTAAGAAATCTATGTGATGGGTCAGTGCACTTCGGGGAACTGCAGAGTAGAGACCATGCAGCCACCTCAGCGCAGCGACAGTAGACAGTCTACGATGGGATGAGTTCTAAGATCTCTTTCAACAAACCGAACGTTGCCTCCGGTCGAGATCTCCTTGGTCTGAGACCGATGGTCTCGGATCAAAGGGCAGAGCAAAGGTCGAAGGATCACCACCCCGATTGTAGACTTTCCTAAACCCCGGACATTTCACTAGCTTACGTATTCTCAGCATCTCTGAACCCAGTTATATAGCTAGCCGGGAGTATCTAAGACAATCTGCTTCCTTAAACGGCGTCCGTTGATGGCGAACGAATGCGGTTCGAGGTAGCGCGTCGAGTCGCGGAATCCTACATGGCCGTCGAATATGATGCTCGTGTTTGTCCGCGAGACGCAAACTTGCACCGTGTCTGCGATGGTCCTGAGAATCAACGTGAACCATTTGCCCGCTGGAATTCACAAAAGACAACTCAGTTAAACTCGAACGCCAGTTCTTCGGAAGGTTGCCTCCCAAGGATACTGGCGATACTCGCTAAAGCAGGTTATCTGCTCTCCGAAAGCGTGTCCACAACGGAGAATCCCCGTCGGAGATCAAGTTCGGAGTCCCTTCGTGGCAGAAGATCTGTTGGCTGCGACGCTCCAACTCGTAAAGCACGCACATTGTCATAGCATTTAGGAAAGGATGCGGAAGACACTGCGATAATTCATTCGATTGGGCTAGGAAAGGGCTCGCTCGATATCGGAGACTTCACCTCAAATGAGCATTGTTGCGCCATTCAGGCAACCAAGCTGGGTTCGCTCGTTCCTCGCCAGGCAATTGTGTCGGTAGGATCACTGCAGATGGCATCACAATGCTGCTCGTCGGGCCACTTAACCATCACTCACTTTCTGTCGGGGACTCAACGGAATTGGTTGCAGAACTTGCGTTCCACGCCGACGAATTCGTTGAGTTTGACGATATATTTGCCGCCGGCCGGGTTAAGTTAACAAGCGGCTGCACGCTGCTATTCATCGCTACCCACGATGAAATGTTCGTGAAAGTGCTTATGTTTGCCGTTGTTGCGTTCGTGGGAGTCGTCAAAGTTGAATTGTGGAAGTTTATCGTGGTGTTGCCTGAGAAACTACGCTCTTCGATTGCAACAGCGCATCTTCCTACTCTCGGCGAACGTCCTTAACACCAATCATATTGGATCAACGGGATTCTCAGTGACGATTTCTCACCACCACGCAAGGAAAACAAGTCCTCTTGACACGAGAATTCATTCGCAATCTGGAACGTCTAAATTCTTCTGCTCAGAGGAATGTTCTGGCGGGCTACTCGAGAGCTCTCGAAGATCCGCTCTTCGCAGAACGAAATCCGCGAAACTTGAGCAGCATGAGACCGCCTACCAGAGTCGGTGTTATTCCATATCGTTGCGTTGGATGACACATTCGGATGGATGCTCGGTGTACTCGAGGCACTCGAAGCTGAAAACTGATGAATGTATCTGTCGTACGCTACTGTATTCCTCTACCTGAGCGGCGTTGAAAGTATCTATGAGGATCAACATAAGGCAGCGATGATTCGCCGAGAAGTGTCAACCTACTCTTCGCAAGTTCCGTCCATCCGCAAATCTACGACGGTGTCGAATGACAGGATTTTCTGAGCTTCTTCAATCGGACCTTCAAAGCGATGACTAAGCATTGAGCAAGCTATTCTCGCTACACCCTTCGCTAGATAGGGTTCGTTCAAGGCCAGGGTCTCATCACGAGCGTACATTACTTGAAGCACTTGTCAAGCTAAGGCGCCGAGAACGTCACTGCCACAGGCATTGGTTGACTTGAATCAATGGGGAATGGTCACGAGGCGAATTCATGTGGCCCCCGGAATCAGTGCTCCAGCAGCCAGGAGCGGCGTCAAAGGTTGACAGCAATTCAGTCCTGCTGAGCGGTTCACTTCTGGTCTCATACCACGGAAACGGTGATTGCAGCTCACCTCCACGCTCAAGGGCAACTGCAAGTCGACCCGTGACGCCTGCCTTAGTCGCCTCCCAATTATCAGTTTCAACATTATAACTAAGATAAGCAACGCTGAACCGAGGCAGCTTGATAACCCAAACTCACACAGCTGCTATCAGAGCAATAGGATCGCCGATGGGCCGAATCACCACGGGCTGATTGAGAACTCTTGCTTCTAAATGTGCAGTCAAATTCTTGTCTTCTAAACCTTCCCTCAGAGTATCTAACCCGGAAACCTGATGGACGAGAAATTGCTACGCTCCGGCAGTGCGATTAAAACTCTACGATGGCGGTGCGCATAAGGACACAAATTATGCGTAGTATGATGAAATGCTGAACAGTGAAGATTGCGGTATGCCAGCGCCAACATTAGGCCTTTTATCACCCCGTTGGCCAAGCACTAGGATAAGTACTGTAGAGAAGGCCTTGGCAATTCTCGAGGTCATGATGAAGAAAAGAACTACTGAGGAGAAGCATGTCAATCTCTTGATACTGGTAACCGCTAGGAACTCAAGAGGTGTACGATCAGTAGAATCCGGATATTATATCGCTATCCTTAGAAACTTCCAGGCCCTGATCTGTAGAGTTACCCAATAGCGTTGCTATTTGAACGTTGAGCCCTCCTGTTGGCGTGCCTGCTATTACCAGGCACGCCAACTTAGCAGGCTGATAACTTTGCAATACGGAGCTGAAACAGAGGAGCATAAATTTTTCAATGGTACAGCCGTCGGTTGGACGATCAGAAGGTCGATCAAGAGTGCTATTGATGGAACGAAGCAGAGTTTTATCTCTGGCTAACCTTCATTCTTTTTCATGCTCCTCGGCTAAGGATATTTACCGAGGACAGGCATTCAATAGAGGTAACCGTCAGCGAACGGGAGCCATGCAGCAAGCCGGTCATAATATGACCGGTGAATATGACCGTCATATTCATCGGCACCGGACACGATAAGGCTCACTAGGTAAATCAGTTCTCGAAACGGATTGGTGATTGCAAACGAGATCTGGAAGGGACTCCCCGTCGGAGAGTCTTCCAGCAGCTGGAGTTCAACAGTAGCTTTCATCTGGAGTATCCGTCATGAGCTGCAATTCGCCTGATCAAACCTGGTAGACACGATAACCGAATAGGTTCCGAAGAAGTTACACTTCTTCTCAACTTGAAGTATCAAGTTCTCAATGAGAACTTACTTGTAAAGTAACTCAAGTAACAAGTAACTTCAAAGTGCAGTTCCCGACGGCGCCTCCCTTGGCTGGCGTGACGGAGTCCATCAGCTTGCCGAATTCGGTCAACAACAACAGCCTCTCGATCGACGCAGAGCCCAAACGCTTCGGCATGAAGGGTATCTAAGGTTGATCCGTGGACAACAGAGATCGACAAAAGATGCTTTCACACACAGACGAGTGCATCAACACGAGTATCTTTGGGAAGATGATTTCTTTCTTGACTCGCTTCGGTCCGAGAGCCAGAATTTTTTGCACCACAGGCGACTTGGGGTTATAAAAATTCTTTGCACCACAGGCGACTTGGAGTTATAAAGTGGTGAAGAGAATCAAACTTCCAAAAAAAAATTCGAAGCATTGCTGTTGTCTCTGATTGTCAATCATACTGCAATCTTGCCCAGGAGAGAAGGAGAGGCCTTGTAGCAGTAGAACTTGTAGAAGTTACAAACCAAACGATCGTTGATGAGAACTTCTCATCAACGATCGTTTGGTTTGTAACTTCTAGCAGTGGACAGCAGGTTGCTACCAGCAGTACAACGTACCTGCATGATGAGTGACTGTCGACTCGGCAGCTTCCTGGAGCGTATCGCCTTCTGTGCGGGCACGCTGAAAGTTGTCATGAGTATCTTCATGCATATCTTGGAATGAACGGCTTCATCTAGCACCCATGCGATTGGAATGTTGCTCGATACATCGACCAGTACGAGGTACTGTTAGCCAAGTCTATCCGCTGGGCAGATTCTGCTCAAAGGCCGCCGGCTTGCTCGCCAATACATAGTGGTGTCACGAGCAATCGTCGAGCATGCAGGAGATGCAGGAACTGACGAGCGCAGCAGACTGAGCTGAGCTGAGCTGAGCCGCTCGACTTGAGCGTAGCTGACGTGTATACGCGTCAAACGATCGATTACAGTTGGAACCTCCCTAGGATTCTTTTGAAGTTCTCTCATGTATTGTATCTGCTTTTGAGCTCTTGCTGCCATTTCCTTTGTCGTCAACAACCTATAGTATAAATCGACGTCTCAAACGCTACCCCACAATGGGTGACACAGTGGCGCCAAGTGCATACGTGCGATTCGTCTCACACAGCGTAGCGTCACACATCCAACGCAGCTTAGATTAGTCGAATTTCTTGAGCTATGTCTTCTTCCCGCTTTACATGAAGAGCCGATGCCTTCCTCATTCAAATAGAAGGGCAGAATTGGATCTCTCAATTCGAGAGTCTCAAATGCTACGTGCAGCGCCGCTGGTGCCATAGTTGATCCTCATTTGGCTGAAAATGACTGTAGTCGGGACTGATGACACTTTCACCCTTGTTGGAGTTATAACGAGTTCACTATCAGGTTCAAGTTTTTCTTATTAACATGAACTCCCCTATCGTGGCTGCCCTGCTCATCACCTCTCTTGTCGTTGCTATTCAGGACGATGACCCTCAGGATGCCGCTGTGAAGAAGTTTGACTTCCCGGTTGCCCAGGATGGCGACGCAAGGAAGCGCTACTTGTTCCATGATGACTCAGTCGTCAGTGCTCTAGATCCCTTCACTGGTCGTTCTCTGACAAGCGATGCTCTCCGCCTCCTTCAAGGCGGAGCCGGTGGTGCTGGTGGAGCTGGTGGTAATGGTGGACCCGACGGTGCCGGCGCAACCGGCGGCGATGGCGGAGCCGGTGGTAATGGTAACGCTAACAATGCTGGCGGTGCTGGCGGTGCTGGCGGCCGCGGTGGAGATAATGATGGCGGTACCGGTGGTGATGGTGGCGCAGGTGGCGGTGCGGGCGACAACGGTGCTGGTGCCGCCGGTGGTGATGGCGGTGCTGGTGGTGAAGGTGGCGCTAATGGTGGTGGTGGGTCAGGCGGTGACGGCGGCCGTGGCGGAAGTAATACTGGCGGCAGAGGTGGTTCTGGCGGCAGGGGCGGGGCAGGCGGCGATAACGGTCCAGGAGGAAGAGGCGGAGATGGCGGCAGGGGTGCGGATAATAACGGTGGGGCTGGCGGTGTTGGTGGAGCCGGTGGCAGTGACAACGGAGGCGCGGGCGGTGATGGTGGCAACGGCGCTCCTAACGGCCGCATTCTCTTATCCGTATGAGAAGTTCTGGCGTAGGGACAAGAAGAGTAGCATCGCAATTTGATGCCTCGACGGTTCACTCCAAGCTGAACACCTCAGCGAAGCGGATCCGTCTATTTATTTCGATACTATTAGTATCATACTAATCATTCAGTTCTTCTTTCGCGAAGCAAGCTTGTTAAAAGCTGCTTGTACGATCATTTCCTCTCTAGCTTTGGCTGTGCTATAGGGTTGGCGCAATGCTGGGGTACATCGATTATTGATTCGCGTTTACCTCATTAGTTTTCTGCTCGTTTTACCTTATTTTCATTTTGTGTTGCGCGAGTCACTGATAATATTGGTGGATGGAAGCTTAAAAAGGCATATCACAGGCACTCCGCGATTGAGTACCTGGGGGCGGACTCCTATGATTATCATAATGATATGACCCTTCACGCTAGCGCTGCGCTAGAGTTGATTGCAGAGAGCTGCAGTCGCTGCGGGTCAGAGACTGAATTGGCGGTTTAGTGCGCCGAATCGGGAAAACCTAAGAGGAATGAGCTTACGCCCCGATCACTTGCACTATCATGGCTTGCGGCTGCTGCGATGTGGTGTAAGCCTTGCACCTTGGGGTGAGCCTCAGCATGATAGGGAGGATCATGACGGACTAACCGTGCATTCCGGTGAGCGCTGTCAAGGCGGAAGACGCCGGTCTTCAATCACAGATCCCCTCAACCGACTGGGTATCCCGAATTTCGGACGTGGCCTTCTGATCAAACAGCTTCCTCACACGGGATGAGCTGAGACCTTCCGTCAGGAGGTCGCCGTTGAGAATACTGGTTGTGAAGATGATCTTTTGGGGTGGCCGCCGAAGTTATTGAGAGACGCCCGAATAGAATACTGAAGAATACTATTAACAATAGTATTCAGTCAGGAGCTATATGCAGGTGAGATGCCTGCCACAGGCAGCCTGCGTCGACCACTTGCTGATGCACCCCTTGAAGACCGATCGACAATGTAACGATCGTCGTTAAACGATGATGATCTTGTCGCTGCACTGCGGTCTAACTCCGGTGTGGGCGACCTTGATGCTTGGCGGGCTTTATTTAGGCGTGAGATGAAGATCAATAAGGTTCCAGTCTGGAACTTCCAGATCAGGATCCGATCCTGAGGATCGATTAGGCTGGAGTCCTCGCAAGCTGCTGCAGTCTTCGAGAGGAAGCAAAATTGCAGAGTCGCCACCTTTGATAGCCAGTCGCATCAGTCTACGCGACTGAACCGTTGCTAGTCGGGTGGAATGTCCCGTTTAGCGGCAGCAAGAACATCCAGGTGTTCCATATTAGCCTTCACAAGACGGTGGAAGCCCTCACGGCGCTCTAAATCAATCACAATCTTGTAGAGATTGTAGGGCACTCCCCCAGGCAGCGTCTTCCGTGCAGGTGCTAAGTAGGGACACAACTGCAACTAGTGGCGGAAGTCATCAACCAGTGCTTCACAGTCACACTCCGGAGAGGACGCTGAACGACATCGGAAACGGTGCGCAGGAGTCATAGCCCTACCAAACATCACAGCACTGGCTGCCGAAGTGACTTTTCTGCGGGCCCACAGCGATGCGTGGGAGATGCAGAAGAAGAACTCTTTAATAGCAGTTCCCAGCCGGGTTCGCCTTTCTAATGATCTGGTGAGCCTCATCAGACCACCAGAAGCGGGTGACGATTCGCATCTGCTCCTTCAAGTATCGAGTGAGGGTTGAACCCTCAGGGTTCGACAACTGACACATCCCTTAGCGTTCACCACGGGGAGGCTTGAAGCCTCAGGCTTCCGCCTTGGGCCGCCAGCCGGTCAGCCACCTCGTTATCCTCGGCACCGGAGTGCCCTGGGACCCAGGACAACCGTACTAAGTCGGTGAGACCCTGAAACAGGATGGCTATCCTCCGAGCCTTCTACCATCTCTGGGTGCAGGCTCTGCTTGCCAAAATTCGCAAAAAACAGCTTGGGAGTCTACGAAGGACTCCCAGCATTCTCCTGCTGTGATATTACCAACCACCCAGTGAGCTGCCTCGTCAACAGCCTGTACTACAGGCCCTGTAGACTACGGGATGGAGCTCATACCCCGTTATAGATGAGAAGGACGGTGAACGCCAGTGCGCGGTGTGAATTTGGACTCCCCTGCGGGAGACCAGTGGTCTCAGACCACAAAATTGACGCCTGCTCACCGGTCAAGGACCGCCTAACCGTCTGTCTAGATGGCATTGCGAGGGCGCGTGGCTTGCTCAGCGAACTGAAATGCTAGATCCCGCCCCACGATGATCGTGCCAAGGCGAGGCTCCCAAGGCTGAATGGGAGAGCCGCCATTGTTGGGCCACCACCGAACTCTGCTCAGTCTGGAGTCTCCAGACTGGAGACCCTTCACCTCAACAAGTCGGTTCAGGGTTAGTTCATCTCCAAATTGAACCATTCCCGCCAATTCCACATGGGCAGAGGCCAATCCCGCAGCGATGACGAATGCAGAGTTGAAGGCATTTCGCGGGGCTCTTAGAGCCATCCGCGCCACCTAGCAGGCACTCGCATCGCCAGGTCCCTGGCTGCGGCAGACAGTCTGTCGCAGACTTAAGACCGTCATACCACGCACAAAACGTGCGCTAAGCCCGGCAGGATGCCTACCCGATTAATCCGTAGGACTTCGACACCAGTGAGAGAAGCACGCCCCCATCTCAGGTGTCTCAGTCGATTCAACTTAGCCAACGCTTCAGACACCTTCGGACGAATATGGTGTTGAAACGTTAGCCGTTGATCTATCCAGACCCCAAGGACCCGCAGTACCTTGACGATCTGTATCGGCACGTTTCGCAAGGTGAGTTACGCATCATTGTGGTGGCGAAGATCACTCTTCGAGCCCCTAATAATGCCCGTGATGCGATTCCGTGTGTGGACGCGTATATCACGATAATTCATCATCCCAGCTTTCTTGGAATTAAGAGACATCGCTGCCCAGCGACGGACTTCGCTACGGGACGCGGACCGCGGTGGCCTTGAGTCGTAACCTTGCAGTAAGGGAGCTCCGTGGCACTGATGTAATGGGGCGATGGAAATGTTTTACCGCTCCGGAGGAGTGACTCCACCATGGGAGGCCAGAGCTCAATACTGAGGGTCAGTACTTTTATAGCAGAGCGCGAAGGGGCTATGCCCCTTGTCGCGGGAACGCGAATGGGTTACACGATCTTCACTGTCAGTGAGTCGAAGAACTCCGAGTGGAGCTGCAGTGCAGCTGCTGCACTCGAAGTGTTGGAAGCTGGTATTCCATGCCACTATTTTAGTGGCACTATAACTGAGAGCGAAGTTTGGGACATTTTCAGGGACTCAAGTGGTCCAGAAGATTCTGTACTCAAGGGCTCAGAGATGGCAAAAGGGCAGACAGATTGTCATGTCTCTCTAGGGTATCACTGTGATACTATCACCGAGCTGGTCAGGCAGTACTGGGTGCTGTGGCACTGCGACGCTGGGGCTCTCGTTAGCCCTCTCGCTGGGTGGTATGCTTGGAGGAGACCATCTAGCGACGCCACTGGCGTTCATGATGCTTGCTTCGGTGTTGGTCTCCGGAGGGGGGCTCCTCCCGGTCGTACGAAGCGGTCAAAGTCTGTGACCACAGTCTTTAACTTGAAGACTTGAAGTCTGTGACTCACAGACTTGAAGTCTTCAAGTCTTCGAGTCTTCTCAGTAGGCTTGTCTCTTATCCACATCAAGTGTCTCAATGCAATCCTCTTGAACTTCCACATTATACCTCGTGCATGTGAAGGCTTCTTGCGATTGCCTGATACAATACACACCTCTCCTGACCGGTATCGATTTGGATGAAGCCACAGAATTACTTAGTGAAAGTGAAAGACCGAAACCCGTAGTTGTTCAGAGAAGTTCCCCTTACGCAAGAGACCTGGATAAGGCTCGAGCCTTGGGCATGACGGGGCCAAGGTTCAGCACCCCTGTGACGATGACATGGCGCCACGGTCGAGCACTTTGTAGTGCCACGGTGACACCGTGACGGTAATTATGGCAGCTGTTAGAGCTGAGATGTCCCCGTGACCGTGTCACACAGCTGAGTGAGAAAAATGCCTCGGATACGGCCTCCTTGCGATTTCGGTTGGGAACACTGACTAGCCTTCTGGTCATGTGGCGCTCCATTTGAGCAACAATGAGCCATCGGAGGGAGCCATCAGTTGAGCTCAATGAGGGTCAATACGGGTGATTTAGAATCTCAGGAGAGCCTGGGCGAGATACGCAGTACGCGAACGGGACTCGTGATGTCACCCGAGTTATCTCCTCGCTGTCTCCCAGAGTTCTCTCCATAAAAATCGTCACATTCACTCTTGCACACACAGTGAATGCCTCATTCTAACACAGACGCTCATTCTCTCGCGCTTTTAATAAAAGCGACGTAAAAAGCATAAAAGCCTTTTATGCTCTGCGGATTGTCCCGTCATCGTTATGTTTCGTCCTTTACCCCTCTGCAAAACTTCGCGCGAGGTTTGCACATACGTTCGGTCGCTGCGACCAGTGGCTTCAAGTGCGCGCGTGCGGTCTGTCCCATACAGCTTGAGGTAATCGATTTCACGCAGCTGAAAACAATCTCATTTTCGGATCGTTTGTCTTCTTCTTGCCATATACCGGGAGCAGAGGTATTCCTAATTTAAATCTAAAAGCAGAATTACACCTGTCGAATGCTTTATGAAATGCCGCTGGTGCCATAGTCGATTCTCATTCACCTGACAATAACTGTAGTCGGGACTGATAACACTTGGAGTTTCAGCGAGTTCGCTATCAGGTTCAAGTTTTTCTTATTAACATGAACTCCCCTATCGTGGCTGCCCTGCTCATCACCTCTCTTGTCGTTGCTATTCAGGACGATGACCCTCAGGATGCCGCTGTGAAGAAGTTTGACTTCCCGGTTGCCCAGGATGGCGACGCAAGGAAGCGCTACTTGTTCCATGATGACTCAGTCGTCAGTGCTCTAGATCCCTTCACTGGTCGTTCTCTGACAAGCGATGCTCTTCGCCTCCTTCAAGGCGGTGCCGGTGGTGCTGGTGGTAACGGCGGTAATGGCGGACCGGACGGTCCTGGCGGCAACGGTGGTGCTGGCGGTAATGGCGGTAACGGCAACGGCCATTTTGCTGGCGGGGACGGTGGTTCTGGCGGCCGCGGTGGCAGCAATCAGGGCGGCAACGGCGGTCCAGGCGGCAGGGGCGGCGCAGCCGGCGAAGACGGTCCTGGCGGCAGGGGTGGTTCGGGCGGCAACGGTGCTGACAACAATGGCGGGCGCGGCGGTCCAGGCGGCAACGGTGGCAGTGACGGCGGTGGCGATGGCGGTGGTGGTGGCAACGGCGCCCCTAATGGCCGCCGCCTTCAAGGCGGTGCCGGTGGTGCTGGTGGTAACGGCGGTAATGGTGGCCACGCCGGTCCTGGCGGCAACGGTGGCGCTGGCGGTAATGGCGGTAACGGCAATGGCGATTTTGCTGGCGGGGACGGCGGTTCTGGTGGCCGCGGTGGCAGCAATCAGGGCGGCAACGGCGGTCAAGGCGGCGGGGGCGGCGCAGCCGGCGGAGACGGTCCTGGCGGCAGGGGTGGTTCGGGCGGCAACGGTGCTGATAACAATGGCGGGCGCGGCGGTCCAGGCGGCAACGGTGGCAGTGACGGCGGTGGCGATGGCGGTGGTGGTGGCAACGGCGCCCCTAATGGCCGCCGTCTTCAAGGCGGTGCCGGTGGTGCTGGTGGTAACGGCGGTAATGGTGGCCACGCCGGTCCCGGAGGCAACGGTGGTGCTGGCGGTAATGGCGGTAACGGCAATGGCGATTTTGCTGGCGGGGACGGCGGTTCTGGTGGCCGCGGTGGCAGCAATCAGGGCGGCAACGGCGGTCAAGGCGGCGGGGGCGGCGCAGCCGGCGAAGACGGTCCTGGCGGCAGGGGTGGTTCGGGCGGCAACGGTGCTGATCACAATGGCGGGCGCGGCGGTCCAGGCGGCAACGGTGGCAGTGACGGCGGTGGCGATGGCGGTGGTGGTGGCAACGGTGCCCCCAACGGCCGCATTCTCTTCCCCGTATGAGGAGTACTGGCGTAGGGCCACGAATACCAGCATCGCAATTTGATGCATTGGTGCTCCCTCCAAGCTGGGTACTTAACGATGTGATTCTATACTTTACTATTCATATCGATGATCATCCACTCATTTATTTTTCTAGCGACTCACGCTTGTACAATCACTTTCTCTTCATCTTTGACTGTGCAACAGGGTCGGCACATCACTGGGGTATATCGATTATTGCTTGGGGTTCGCCTCATCTCTATCAGCTCGTATTATCTTCAATTTTGTGTTGTACGAGTGCCTGATATATCTAGCGGTTCTGGAGTTGAAGAAAATCGCACTCGACCTGCGATCATCAGTATTCTGATGATGAGTAAGCGGAAAGCGGAGTCAGATACGCGGAAAAGGGTGACTGACGTTTCATGGGTTCATCGGGAAGGTAGTAGGCGAGCGGTCTACTGCCTTCCCGATGAATCCCAAAGCCAATTAGAAGTTGTAGACTACAGCCTGTGGCTGAATAACTGGGAGCAGCCTTCGGTATGAGTCTTATTGGAGCGTAGAGTGCTTCTCGTCTATTGGCGCTGGGGCAATGAACAAGTTTTTTTAGAACAACGGCACGGGAGGGCCTCCTGAGGAGACAGGTCAGTGAACGTGTTCATCTTGAGAAGACTCTCCTCGAGCAGACCTGCACACCGGGGCTCGGTTAAACGAGATTCTCGGTCCTCGTTCGTTCTCGGATCCGAGACCGAAACGAGACGAGAGCTCTCCTTCATGACCGAGAACGAGACGAGAAATAGCGGGTTACCTCGTTCTCGCATGCAGTGGTATATGTTTCGTGTACATAACTTCACGGAAACTCCATGTGATAAGTCTAGAATCCGAGAAATCGTCCATGTGACCCTCTTCGGTTATCACTGATAACTGAAGAGGGTTCGTCGCGTTATCGAGCCATTAGTAGGGTGACTCGGCAGGGGGTTTTTCGGAAAACGGTTTTCCACATGCTTATTCAAAACTGGCACTTTCCAAGAAGGGCATCATTGAAGACAACCCTCGAAGCAACTTTGAAGCGTGTGGGGGAGTTACCGGCATTGATGGGAAATTTCAGGGAACTTTCTCAAACTTTTCACGCTCAGAAAACTCCATCTGTTTGCCTCGTCGCGCTCTAGGCTGCAAAAACACAACTCAGTTGAGCCATCCGGTGGATCCTATCTAATATCTACAGGAGGCTCGGTCCAGAATATGCCTCGGAGCTGCTCACGAATCGGTAGCCATTACACAATAGTGCTAAGCGTGAGCGCATTCCAGTCTTTCAGGGACCTCAAAAACTAAAGGATACGGCGGGTGCCTGGCGCTGAGGACACCGGATGAACTCGTACACTAGGAGTCCTAGTGACATAGAACTCCCTCAATGACATTAATAGCACTACCTTTGGTGATGCTTTCAACGCTGTTAATGACGTTGATAACACCACGATTGGTGACGATTTTAATGCTGTTAATGACGTTGATAGCACCACCATTGGTAATGCTATCAATGCTGCTAATGTCGTTGAAAGCACCACCATAGGTGATGCTAGAATTCGAGCTGGCGGATCGCCACTGGCGGTGCAGATAATCCTTCGTTGCGAAACCTGGCCTGCGCGAGCTTACTTTTATTACTCCTTGCTCATATCTCTCGCCAAATGTTCAAGTGAGAAGGCCGTACCTGAAAGTTTTAGGCTGAAACAGGGCATCATCTCACTCACCTGCGCACACCACGTGACCTCACAAGTCTGTCGAAAAAGATGTCCGTAATCACCTTGGACACGCACACTCGAAGCATGTCCGCGATGGTATCTTAATTTGAAATGAACGGACTCACTTGACTCGGACCCGGATTAACTATTCCAGAAAGAGCAATACGACTTTTTGCCTGATCGAGAACACAACACTCGATTAGCTCGAGACGACCTTTGCCGTCTGGAATCCAATCTACAATCTATTGGCTCCTCATTAGCGACATAATATTAGCTCAGCTTCAGTAAGACGAAGCATACTTCCAATGAAACAACCGCGATAGGTACAACTCGCAATATACCATTCAGAAGCCTATTTGGCGGATAGGACCGCCTATACCGAAATTGACGCCCTTATCGGCGAAATTGATTTCCTCA